>OY776281.1:1568178-1750678 GCA_963675445.1 Linnaemya vulpina | reverse complement strand
ACATTTGTGATAGCTCCTCAATGCGTTCTATCATTTAAAGTGGGTCATGTGTGCCATCGTACCGTAATCCCCACTTTCTCACCTGATCGATAATTTGCGTCCTACATTCCATATCCGGAGTTTTAGGACGTTCATGATGGTCGTGCCCAAAACTGACACTTGGTTCTTCCTTAGCTGGGGATCTGGGCGGTTGTTTGCTTGCTGGAGGCTCCATTTGCTTGAGTGGTGGTGGACTGGCTTCATGTTGTGTTTGTATTTCTATTAAACGTTCCAACTGTTCTGGACTCTGTTCCGTAACAAGGAATTTCGCCCATCGTCGTCTGAGCTCATCCACATTTCCCGTGACATCTAATTGAAATTCAGTCAGATATTGCAACAGGTCGTCCCGTTTAAGAGAATATGCCCACGATGTTTTCAACATCTTTACTGTAGATATTTCAGTAAAATCTTGTTGATCGGAATATTCACAAGTTTTCAGTACTTTTCTAATATTCTGGTTCGTATCACTACCTAGTGTTCAAAAGTGTCTTGATATATTAATAAACTGTCCTTGTTTTTTTTTTTTTAAATCGTAGAGATGGTTTTCATTAATTTTATATATTAATATAATTTTTAATTATCAAAAGAATTTACAGAATTTGAAATGAGTTCACTGCTTGTCATATAATAGACTATTTTCTGCGGAATTAAAAAAAGATTCAGCAATATTTTATGTTTATGCGTACCGTTTCTTTTTATACCCTTCACAAAAATGTGAAAGGGTATATTTAGGTTTCTCATTCCGTGAGTAATTTTTTCGATATCAATATGCGACCCCATAAAGTATATATATTCTGAATCCTTATGAATAGCGATGACGATTGAGCGATGTCCGTCTGTCTGTACGTGAAATCGGTTTTCCCAAGCCCCAATTCAGGAAAATCGGAAGGACGGTTCCAGAGCTGGGAAGCTTACACCTATTTCTCGACGCAAAATTAACACCAAAAACCGATTATTTTCTTGCTTATTTGAAAATTGAACCTATTTCATGCCTTGGGACTCCTCAATTGTCCATTTAAAACTTTAAAAAAAATTTTTTTTCCAGGGATGGGAAAATAAAATTTATTTTTTTTTTGGTACATTCAGTGTTTTGTGGTACATATAACAACTAATATGTTTAAAAATTTAAAGTTTTTCTTAAATAAAACCGTTTTTGGTGTAATGAAGATTTGCATCGATGAAAAAAAATTGAATTTATCCAGGGTTAGGAAATTTTAATATTTTTTGTACCTTAAAATAACTAAAAATCAACTAACGTCGTTTTGTCCCAATTAAAATTATTTTTTGTCCTGGTAAAACAGAATTGGTATCAAAATTAAAAAAAAAAAACAAATTTCGATTCCAGGGCTCGAAAACTGATATATATTGTACTACAAGAAAGTGACAGAAATGGTTACAAATTTGTAGTTTTTCTTAAATAAAACCACTTTATACATCATGAAGACTTGTATGGATAAAAATTATTTTAAAAAGTTTTAATTTTCGCCTCCAAGGATCGGAAATTGAAATATTTTTTGGGCACATTCGGTATTTTGTGGTACATATAATGACTAAAATATATAAATATGTTAAGTTATTCTTAAATAAAACCGTTTTTGGTAACATGAAGATTTGTATGGATGAAAATATATTTTTAAATTTAAAGTTCCCATCCAGGGTTAGGAAATTTGAATTTTTTAATACAATAACATAACCAATAATCAATTAACGTCGTTTCTTCTTGGTTAAAATATTTTTTTATTCTGGCAAAACAAATTTGGTATCAAAAACTTAAAAAAATCAAAATTTCATTTCCAGTGTTGGATACTGCAATGTTTTGTAGCACATGAAAGTGACAAAAATTGTTACAAATTTTATTTCTTCTTATATAAAACCGCTTTATACATCATAAAGACTTGCATTGGTAAAACATTATTTAAAAAAATTTAGTTTTCGTCTCCAGGGGTGGGGAATTTTATTATTATTTTTTTTTGTTGGTACATTCGGTATTTTGTGGTACATATGGTAACTAATATGTTTAACAATTTTAAGTTTTTCTTAAGTAAAACCATTTTTAGTATCATTAAGATTTGCATTGATTAAAAATAAATTTAAAAATTTAAAGTTCCCATCCAGGGTTCCGAAATTTAAAATTTTTTTATACAATACATAACCAAAAATCAATTAAAGTCGTTTTTCCAACTTAAAATTGTTTTTTATTTCGGCAAAACAAAATTGGTAGTAAAAATTTAAGAAAAATAAAAATGTTGATTCCAGGGTTGGATACTGCAATATTTTGTATAACATGAACGTTACCAAAATGGCTAAAAATTTGTACTTTTGCTTAAATAAAACCGCTTTACACATTATGCTAAAAACATTTTTAAAAATTAAAATTTCTTTTCTAAGGGTGGGAAATTTAGAATATTTTTTTTTAAGTAACCAAAAAACCCAACTGAAGTTGTTTTTATTTTTTGCTAACTGAAACTATTTTATAAGTTAGAAAGCAGACGTACGTTAGTGAAGGGTATATAAGATTCGGCACAGCCGAATATAGCACTTTTACTTGTTTTTTCTTTATTTTACAGATGCAAATTCTGTATGTATTATTTTTGTGTTATTATTCATCTTCAGGCAAACTTGTTGATGGTATGTATTTGAAATATATATATTTTTTTCCCGCACCTTCTCTTTCACATTTGTGCGAAAAATCTTCTTCACTCTAGATTATTACCTCGCTGTTCTCTTTGTATGGTCATGTGATAACTCAATTATTTAATTGTTTACAGCACAGTTTTTTTTTTCAATTTGTCATTAGTCTTTAAGTTGAATTATTAAGTCGTAATAACCCGCTCTCCTTACGGTAGAAAACTTTAAGAAAAAAAACAATCGATCATGGTGAACTCTCTTTTATTTCATTGTCCCTGCTCGGGCGCCAATGGAACGACACATAATTGCTCTATGCTGGGGCAGGCTCGCGGCTGCCAGGGTCCGTTACAAATATTTATATTTCTTCTGGTAAAAGAGTAGAACCAACTTTAATTTTCTCTTTAGTAAATGTATTTATTCGCAGTTCTCTTAACCTAGCTGTATATCTCATTTATAACTAGACCCTGACACCAAGTCACCGACAACACGCTTCCGTTAAACACACGTACACAACACGAGTGGTCTCTCTAAAGAAATGCTCTCGCCTGACACCGCGCTATATTTATGCTTATGGGGAATTTGGCAGACGCTCTTTAGGCGGGAGAATAAAATTCTGCCCCGACTTGCTGCCACTGAGCGAATAAGATTCTGCATTAGCCTCAGCCCGCCGAAGTTAGACGTTCTCCCTTCGCTCTTGCGCGCTAACCGTACTGGAGGGTTCCGTAGGAATCGCAGCACGGCGACGACGAACTTACAGACATATAGTCAACGAGACAGGGTGAACAAGGTTCTGTCCTGCCTACGAATGACAAAGCCCGCAGCAAGACACGGCAGAGGGAATTTCTTCTACTGGGGTGGTGAATAAAATTCTATCTCACCCAATTAGAAGCGACCTCTTTTGCTTCGTTTGACTAGTTAAGTTAAATTGAATAATATTCTAAGTTAACTCTACACGTCTCACCAAGTTGCTGGCCGGCGACTCACTGATCATCTACTTGTAAATCAACTGTCTTATATTATCCCCTTGTGCATGTAGTGTCGTCGTTGAACTTACGAATCTACAGCCTCATGATGTTTGTTTACAAATACATAAGTAATCCATCAGCTGTTGAGGAAGCAGTGCTGTAACATTTAATAATCTCTGATCTATGTTGCCCTGATTTGGTGCAGATGGCGCCGTATAACGGCCGTTAATCTTTTAAATTTAATTCTAAATTTCTATAATATAAAGTATTATTTATCCATAAAAGTAAACTCAACATTAGTAATTCAATGTTCCAGGTTGGTTTAAAGTATAGTAACAATTCTTCATCATGGTCTAAAAACAAAATTCCTTATTTCAAAATGGCAATAATACATAAGGAGAAGCAATGGCAAAGAAATAACTAACTTACAGGATTCACGTGCGCCAAAAACGAACTCTGACTTTTGGCTCGTCACAATATATATATATATATATATATATATATATATATATCTATATATATGTATATGCGAGTATATATATATGTATATATATATATATATATATATATATATATATGTATATATATATATATATATATATATATATATATATGTTTATATATATATATATATATATATATATATATATTATATATATTATTATGAAATTTACTATTTGACATATTCTATTGTATTATATATGAAATTTATTTGTTGGGTCGTTAAAAAATTTATATATGCATTTCCATTAGTGCTTTCATCATATTAGCTGTAGAAAAATTTATAACGAATGAAAGTTGTTTGTTAGGTTTGGTTCGTTTAAATTTCTTAGCCTACTACACTTACTATAACGTGATATATTAAAATAATTTTTAGATTCTCAGATGGTTTATAAAAGTATTTTCAAAAGTATAGTTGAAGTCTTTATCCTTAACTCTAATAATAAATTTTTATACCCTTCACAAAATGTGAAAGGGTAATTTAGGTTTGTCATTCCGTGTGTAATTTCTTCGATATCAATATGCGACCCCATAAAATATATATATTCTGGATCCTTATGAATAGCGATGACGATTGAGCGATGTCCGCCTGTCTGTACGTGAAATCGGTTTTCCCAAGCCCCCAGAAGAGCTAGAGACTTCATTCTTGGACTGATCGATTGGAAGTGAGGTAACTTAGAGTGGTATTGAAATTCAGAAAGCGGAAGGACGGTTCCAGAGCTGGGAAGCTTACACCTATTTCTCGACGCAAAATTAGCACCAAAAACCGATTATTATTTTGCTTATTTGAAAATTAAACCTATTTAACGCTTTGGGACTCCTCAATTGTCCATTTAAAACTAAAAAGTTTTTTTTTCCAGGGATGGGAAATTAATTTTTTTTTGACACATTCGTTATTTTGTGGTGCATATAATAACTAAAATGTTTAAAAATTTCAAGTTTTTCTTAAATAAAAACGTTTTTGGTGTAATGTTCCCAGCCAGGGTCAGGAAATTTAAATTTTTTATACAATAAACTAACCAAAAATAAACTGACTTCGTTTTCCTTGTTAAAATTACTTTTTATTTCGGCAAAACAAAATTGGTATCAAAAATTTCAAAAAAATCAAAATTTCGATTCCAGGGTTCGGTACTGCAATATTTGGTAGTACATGAATGAAACGAAAGTGGTAACAAACTTGTAGTTTCTCTTAAATAAAACCGCTTTATACATCATGAAGACTTCCATTGGTAAAAAAGAATTAAAAAAAAATTAAATTTTCGATTGCAGGGATCGGAAATCGAATTTTTTTTGACACATACGGTATTTTGTGGTACATATAATAATTAAAATGTATAAAAATTTTAAGTTTTTTTTCATAAAACTGTTTTAAGGCAGAATTAGTTTGTACGTGATGTTCTGTTCTGTTCTGAATCAGTTGTTCTGTTTCTGTTCAATTGAAAATCTGTACGTGTGTATTGTGTATTGTTCCTTTTTCATTCTGTTCTGTTGCGAACAAATCTGTAGAAAATAGAATTCAACGTTAAGTGACAGCCAACGGTGCGTATGTATTAGGTTTTTGTGGTATCATATATTACACATATTTTGTTGAGAGTTTTTTTTTGTTGTTTTAATTCAAGATTTTTTAAGTTTGTATATTTTTTTTAATATTAAAAAACAATGGAGGATGATAAACTTACAATTTTAGTTCAAGAAATAAAATTTTGTACAATAAATTTAACAAATTTTACAGACTGATTGCCTTTTGTTTTATGATTCCATTAAAAGAACAAGTAATTACAAAATATTTTCTACAGAACTTCACAGCACAGAACAGTAACAGAAAGTAAAAACTAATGAAGCCTTTATACATAACGAAGATTTGCATTGATGAAAAAAAATTTTAAAAATTAAAAATTCTTATCCAGGGTTAGGAATTTTTAATATTTTTTGTACATTAAAATAACTAAAAATCAACTAACGTCGTTTTCTCCTGGTTAAATTTTTTTTTGTCCTGGCTAAACAGAGTTGGTATCAAAAATTAAAAAAAAAACAAATTTCGATTCCAGGGTTCCATTAGTGCTTTCATCATATCAGCTGTAGAAAAGATTTATAACGAATGAAAGTTGTTTGTTAGGTTTGGTTCGTTTAAATTTCTTAGCCTACTACACTTACTATAACGTGATATATTAAAATAACTTTTAAATTCTCAGATGGTTTATAAAATTATTTTCAAAAGTATGGTTGAAGTCTTTATGATTAACTCTAATAATAAATTTTTATACCCTTCACAAAAATGTGAAAGGGTATATTTAGGTTTGTCATTCCGTGTGTAATTTCTTCGATATCAATATGCGACCCCATAAAGTATAAATGTTCTGGATCCTTATCTATCTTAGGGGCGGTTTTCCCAAGCCCCTAGAAGAGCATTCTTGGTCAGATCGATTGGAAGTGAGGTAACTTAGAGTGGTATTGAAATTCAGAAATCGGAAGGACGGTTCCAGAGCTGGGAAGCTTACACCTATTTTTTGATGCAAAATTAACACCAAAAACTGATTATTATTTTGTTTATTTGAAAATTGAACCTATTTCATGCTTTGGGACTCCTCACTTGTCCATTTAAAACTAAAAAAAAAAAAATTTCTAGGGATGGGAAATTAAAAATTTTTTTTTTACACATTCGTTATTTTGTGGTACTTATAATAACTAAAATGTTTAAAAATTTTAATATTTATATAGGCTAATTGTTCTAACTTAGTTAAAATCTCAGAAAGACATGATGATAAATATTCCTAGGCACAAAGGAAGTCAACATTGTTTAAAAATTTTAAGTTTTTCTTAAATAAAAACGTTTTTGGTGTAATGAATATTTGCATCGATGAAAAAAATTAAAAATTTAAAGTTCCCAGCCAGGGTTAGGAAATTAAAATATTTTTTCTATACAACAAACTAACCAAATATAAACTGACGTCGTGTTTTCCTGGTTAAAATTACTTTTTATTTCGGAAAAACAAAATTGGTATCAAAAATTAAAAAAAAATCTAAATTTCGATTCCAGGGTTCGAAAACTGATATATATTGTAGTACATGGAGGTGAAAGAAATGGTTACAAATTTGTAGTTTTTCTTAAATAAAGCCGCTTTATACATCTTGAAGACTTGCATTGGTTAAAAATAATTTTAAAAAGTTTTAATTTCCGCCTCCAGGGATAGGAAATTGAAATGTTTTTATGGCACATCCGGTATTTTGTGGTACATATAATAACTAAAATGTAGTTTTTCTTAAATAAAACCGTTTTTGGTAACATGAAGATTTGTATGGATGAAAAAAATTTTTCAATTTAAAATTCCCATCCAGGGGTAGGAAATTTGAATTTTTTAATACAATAGCATAACCAAAAATCAATTAACGTTGTTTTTGCAAGTTAAAATTATTTTTTATTTCGGAAAAACAAAATTGATATTGAAAATTAAAAAAACAAATAAAAATTTTGATTCCAGGGTTGGATACTGCAATATTTTGTGTAACATGAATATTACCAAAAAGTTAAAAATTTGTACTTTTGCTTAAATAAAACCGCTTTACATATTATGAGGGCTTGTGTTGGTAAAAAAATTACAAAAATTAAATTTCGTTTCCAGGGGTGGGAAATTTGGAATATATTTTTTAAGTAACCAAAAAATGCAACTGAAGTTGTTTTTATTTTTTGCTAATTGAAACTATTTTATAAGTTAGAAAGCAGACTTACGTTAGTAAAGGGTATATAAGATTCGGCACAGCCGAATATAGCACTTTTACTTGTTATAATTATGTTTGATATTTATTACAGTAGTAGGGAACTGTATGTGCTGCAACCATTAAAAATATTAAATTTCAGCAATTAAATTTGAAGTTTTTCAATTTTAATTGCCAAAATTCTCAAATTTCACAAAATTCTCAAATTTCGTTTTGTGTGTGTTCGTGTGTGTATTTTTTCCCACGGTTAAAAGGGGCGTTCACATTGTTGTTTTTTTTAAATAAAATGTTGGGGTAGGCGTGGGAATTTGTGTCTGTCCATATGTGACCTTGAGAATACATGTCCGTCGGTATGTGAGCGTGGGAATTTGTGTCTGTCCATATGTGACCTTGAGAATACATGTCCGTCGGTATGAGAGCGTGGGAATTTGTGTCTATCCATATGTGACCTTGAGAATACATGTCCGTCGGTATGTGAGCGTGGGAATTTCTCTCTGTCCATTTACACTGTGTACGCCTGGTGAATAAAAAAATTTAGAAGCATTTTTAGGAATTACACTATTTAATAAGTGTAGTAGTTATATATGGATACCCTTAATGTTTGTGGTTCGTTCCTTCTTGCTGGAGTGAGATTTTTTCTTTTATTTTCTTGCTTATTAAAATTTGGTGTGTTTACTTAAGATTTGTCGTCCAGCAATTCAGTGTGTTTTTTTTTTACTTTTTTGCTTGCAATGCTTGAGTCTGGAGGAATAATTTGATTATTCTGATCTTGAAGACGTTGTGAAAAAAAAAAATTACTATTGCATAAATATTGAAACTGATGTTTTGTTTATTTTATACATGACGATCATCGATGGATTTTATTTGGGGATCTGGATGGTGGTGCGATTTCTGTATTTTGTAGAATATGAATATTTATGCTATGTTTAAGTGTGTGTGTTTTTTGTGTTCTGAGTGGCGGTTGGAATGTCTGGCTGTCAGACAGTCTGTGTGTGTGACGATTGGTGAGTCTGTATGACAGTCCGCTTTCTTGCTTTCCTGGTCAGTATAAAATGTGATAAGGTGTACATATTCATGCGTACATAAATATCTACAAATTTATTTCATTTACGCATATACATACAAACAAATAATAAGCGTTTATTCTTTGTGCCCAAATATTCCCTTGACCATTTGAATGAATGAATCAACCATTGTGTATGTTTGTTTGTGTGTTCTCTGAAAAAAATAAATATGTATGTAGGTTTTTTGT
This sequence comes from Linnaemya vulpina, assembly GCA_963675445.1. Taxonomy (NCBI): domain Eukaryota; kingdom Metazoa; phylum Arthropoda; class Insecta; order Diptera; family Tachinidae; genus Linnaemya; species Linnaemya vulpina. Next base: position 1,741,579 of record OY776281.1, on the reverse strand, counting down.
TTGAAATAAAAAGACATTTATTTTAATTTTTATAAGCATTTATTTAAAAGTTTGTTAACACTTTCATTTTTAAGTAAAATTGCATTCCTTAAGGCACAAACACCATAGTCGTGATAGCTACAATAGAGATATATGGAATGCTTAGTTTCCATTTGTTTGAAATTAATGCAGCCAATGTCTTCAATGTTATAAACTGTTTGATGCATAATTTTTTCCAGCCATTTTTTCTTCTCTCCCCCCTTAACATATATTTGTGAATTTCTTATATTCGATTTTAAAAACTTGCAAACGCTTTGAAATGAGACTGATCCATCATTCCAGTTAATATGATGATAGTTTTTTGTTAACCAAACTGCTTCTCTCTGTTTTTTGGTTGATAAACATGCGAAATCAAAAGGAGGTGTTATGATGAAATTGAACCGTTCCTTGTTGCTGAAAACTACAGCTAGTTCTTTTGCGATGAAGTCATTTGAATTATTTTTGAAACCTTGCAAGTCTACAAAAACAATATCACCATCCATGTTATTTAATTTATAAGAGCTTCCGGACTTGACCTTTTATTGGTATGTATTCTATTACGCGGTCATGAATGAGAACGCAGTAAGCTGATGTTTTTGCTGGAATATTTGTTGCTGTTTCAAATTCAATTTTTATGTCGATTGGTCCGGTATTGAGCGTTTCGTTTTGGTGACTGACATCAACTACAATAATTGGAGCGTTATTTTTAAACTCTTGACCTGTTAGAAGAGGTTGGGGTTGTTTCATGTAGTAGCTTTGTTGGAATCTTAGATACATATCATATAGAATCGCATAGCGCTCATTTTTGAATTTTATATTAAGATCGTCATATGGGTAAGAGGTTGACTTTAAATGTACTTTTAAGTTAGTAAGATCACAATGAACAAACTTGTTTTCTTGTTGAAAGGCAATCAAGACAAAACGAGGGCGTTCTTTATTAGCGGCCAGTTTAACATTCCATATGTGATTGGTTCCCGTATTAAGGTGTGGATTCATATGACAATCCCAACTACGGAATGCCATTGGTATAGCAGCACCATTATTAAGTATTTTGATCATATTCAATTTACTATGATCAGATAATTGAACATGTGGAATTCTCCATGATATTAGTGAAATTGTAAGTTTTGCTTTCTCGGTGGAAACATTCGAGTGTACAAGATCTTCATCGTTCTTATTACGCAAGAGTATCAATTCATGTTTACCATTTAATAAAACTTTATTGTAGTCTTCAGCGAATCCTAAAAGAAGTTTGAGTGGTACATAGAAATTAAAATTTCCATTTTGAAGATCTATTTTATCAAGTTTATTCCATCCAGCATTTTGCAACACAACGCTTTCCGTAGGTGATAAAGAAACCAAATTTTTTATGGTACTGGTGGCTCCCAAATATCTTGTATGATCAATTTCAATACCATTCAGTTCATAGCGGATTTCATCAAAGAGATATGCAACAAAATTATTTTTCAACTGAAAGTTGGGTGTAGATTTCGATGTTTTTTTGTCTACAACAAGTCCTTCCACATATATATAGCTTTCACTGGGTAACACATATTGATCTTGGTTTTGTTAAAAGACCGAAGGTATGGTATGTATGTGTGATAATCCTTATTGATAATATTTTCGTCAGATATTGGTTTATCTAAAACGTCTATTATTGAACTCATTTTGTTTTCAATTTAAAGTTCAGTGACTTGAGAAAACTCTTGTTTGCTGCTGTAAGCGATTTTTGACGAACAGATCTTTTCAATTGTTGCTTAGGTTGTAACGTTTGAGAATTAGATGTTGCTGTAGTATTCTTCGATATACTCGTGTTGTATATTATCATTATTTAGTTGTCTTTAAATGTATTCGTATTGTAATTTCCTCACCTCTGAAATTAATTAAGTCGCCGTTTTGATCAACCACGCGAAGAGCTAGTGAACTTATCTCTCTGGAGTTTACTGGCAAATAAATAAGATTTTTGGGAATCTCAACTATTTTATATCCAGCCGGTACATTAATCGGAAATTCATGTAGTGTATGAGCTTTAGAATTATTCATATAAGTATTAACCACAATACTGCTTTCAATCCTCAAGAGATTCACCTTAAAGATATTCACTGGAAGATCAGAGTAATATTCTTTGTTTGGCGTTAATATTCTGCTATTGAATCCTAAAAGTCTACCTATTGTATTTTCTTTATTAAAATATATTGGTTCTTTAGAGCTGCTGACTTTCACTTGCATTGTGTTGTTATTAGCTTCAATCAAAATTTTGTTTTCTGGTCTATATCGTTTGTATTGTTCTTCTATATAGTCAACTATATCATTTAATTCATAAGATCCGATCGGTATTTCAATTACAAGTTCACCGATATAAAATATATTGTTGTAGACATCCACATTCGGGATACTGTTGTATGAATGAAAATCAGTTAGAGCACATTCATAGGTTCCGTTTAAATCAATAGGAGGAAAATAATTAGCAGATAGCTCTGATGAAACAGAGCTCAGAGTCAATGTTATTGACATTGTGACTGTTTGATTGTAAATAAATGAGGTTAAGCACACAGTATGATTTATAAGAAGCAGTTTCGTATTTATTGTTTATTTACTTATTTTAAACTAAATTCAATATTGATGCCATTGTTGTTGTTTTTGTTGTTGTTTATTTATTGTATTCTTCCATTTACAATATCTCATCTTTGCTTATCCAAGAATTGTGCTCATTACCAAAGCCCAGCCACTTGACAAACACCTTATGTCCTTTAGTTTTGAGAACCTTTTCAACTAGGTATGTATTAGGATATCTGGTTTTTGAAAGTTCTTTTTCATAGAATCCGCCTTTAATAGGATTTCCGCGATAGTCTTCTAATATATATGTTGTAGGATATGTATTTTGTACTCTTTTAATTGTAAAGATTTCTGTTGTCCAATTCGGAGTATAACCTTTTTCAAAAATGTTTTTATATTTGCTTATGCGTACATGATCTCCTGCATTAAATTTTGACATTTTATACATCTTTAAATGACTGTATACTGTGTTTAAAAGCTGTTTTTCATTTGTTGAATTTACTTTAATCGGTGACATTTTAATGGTGCGATGAATTTTTCTATTGTATGCATCAAGTAAATCTCTATACATATCAATCCAATTATATGAACCATTTAAGCTAAATTCCTTCCACATCATTCCTTTTAATGTTCTATTGAATCGTTCTACTATTGAGGCTTTCATAGTGCTATATGTTGAGTAGTGATTAATATTGTATTTATTCATCAACTGACTGAAATGTTTATTGAAAAATTCTTTACCATCGTCTGTTTGCAAATTTTTCGGTATTCGTCCCAATTTGAAAATATTCTCCATTGCCTGAGTTGTTTCGAATGCATTCTTTCTGCTCAAAGGTACTGCTCAAGCAAATTTTGAGAATGTATCAATTACAGTTAGCAAAAATCGATAATTTCTATTGTCTAAGGAATAATTTCCCATTTCAACTAAATCAGCTTGCCAAAGATCATCTATTCCTTTCATCACAACTCTACGACGTACAAAACGTTTTCGAGCCTGCTTATGCAATTCATTTACAACATTTCTCTTTGAAGACATCTTATTTTTCCAGTCGCTGTTTTAAGTGTGTTGTGATCTACTTGATGCACTTGCACCTATTGATACGAACATGTAATTTTCTATTCTATAAATTTTTTCTCGTAGCTCTTCAATTTCCATATCAAAAAGTGATTTATTACCATCCATTTTCTTATTGATATCCTGCAAGTGAGCATTAAGATTTTCTAACTGGAAAGCTACTTCTTGTTGCTGTTTTTTGAGTTCAGTTTGCAGAAACAACTTACTGTAATATAATTATAATGCCCAAATTTATCAACGGACATGTTTTATATAAAAATCTATGTATGTATATAGTTTATACAATTATATTAGCTTCACGTAGTTCTTCAATAATTGAGACAATTTCGTTGTTGTGATTAGTATGGCCTGCATACTGTGATGCAAGCAGTAGTCTAAGTCGATCTACCAACTCGTTTGGATCATCCCAGTATATATAGTTTGGATTATGAGGGTTAAACTGCATCATACCCCTTTCTAAATAATTACTTTTTGTTACATCTGATGAGCCTGTATGATTGTCTCCTTTGAAAAGTTTTCCAATAATATGTTTGTACTTATGGGCTATGCTCCCTTTGATTTGACCATCAGACTTATAGCCTCTCCTGTGGGCATTGGTAGCAAGTAATATTTTTTTTATAGATTTCAAGCTCGAATTTATCATAGTTTTTTGGTGCTTTATGAAACATTAAAGAAAAAAGTCCTGGCGTGAGCGCCAATATTTTTCCCCCAACCTGTATCTTATCTTGATTTAACTCGATGGTGCTATTACCAAATCTCCATTCGTTATTATTATCTTTATGTGGACCATAGTTAGTATCTAGTTCGTTTCTCGATTGCAATAGTGATAAGTCAGAATAACTTTCTTCATTATTCGAATTTTGTGAGTAAAAGTCATCTTCATCATAATTACTGCTACTTTTACAATTAGATTGCTTAAAACTTTTTTCTTCACTTAGTTTCTTGGGCGTACTCGTTTCCAATTTTATTATTGAGTTCTGAGGATGAAAACTTTCATTGTCATCAATTCCAGTTTCCTTATCACTCGGTTCTTTTTTAACTGGTCTACCAATGTATTTAGAGCTATTGATAAATTCTTTTAAAGGTTCTGTGATAGGCTTGAATGTATCTGTTAATTGCTGATGTGTATCTATTTCACCAGTTTTTATACTACGAAGCTTTTTCTTCAAGATATTTCTTGTTGCCACCAAGTCTTTAAGAATTTGTTCATTCATTTTAGCTATCAGGTCAGTTCAATAGGAAGCAGATCAGGTTATCAGGTCAGTTTAACAGGTACCAGATCAGCTTATCAGGTCAGTTTAACAGGTATCAGGTTAGTTTATCAGGTATCAGATCTGCTTATTTGATCAGTTACAATAATCACATGTATAAAGTTTGAAGTCAGATTAAATACTGCAGGGTGCATGTGATGAACAGTAAATTATATTATGATGAAGTAATCAAATGACTTTCTATAACGACCATTGTTTAGTTCATTATCTTTACTTATCACGAAAAATCCATATTTTTCCTTCCAACATTCTCTACAAATTCGTTGAAACATTTCAAAGTTCATGTCGCTGGCAACGTGATCATCATATACATGTTTCATATTTGTCGCATCTTGTTTAAACATAATAATTACATTAGCATTATCTCTTATCAAATGTTTTGGAATCCGCGTGTAAGTCTGACACAAGTAAAATGAGTCTACTTTCTTATGACGACCCATACAAAAATACGCACGTATATTGTTTTGCTTTTCACATGCAACATCATCAAAAATCATAATTGAATTGCTTTTAGCTTCACTAGGAGGAACAACGTCCTCGTTTTCTGCAAATGTGTAGTATCCGATTCCTTTAATTGGTGAAATCAATTTCTTTAGGTATTCATATTTAGGTTGATATAAAGATTTTGAGTACAAGTAAATATTTTCAAACTTGAGACCATTAGGACTTTCCAGCGAACTAATCATTATGTTAGTTTTTCCACAATTTGAAGGACCAACTATTAATGCTCGAATAGAATTTGGTAACAAGGAACTATGTCTTATTTTTTTACTGTCATTTGAACAAATATCAGCATTACGAACTAAAATATTTTTATGTTGTTTTATGAAGCGCATTTTAATAACTACTTGCTAAACTTGCAAACAATATCTTTTATTGTAGATTAAATTAATATGGTTGTACTTTATAACAAAAGTTTTAGTCACAAACAAACTATCGTTGGAGAAGGTTTACTAAATAAAGCAATAAATTCTCTACCTTTTGAATTACATCTTCCTGGATACCAGTATTGTGGACCTGGTACAAGATTACAAAAGCGTTTAGATAGAGGAGATAAAGGAATTAACTTATTGGATGCTGCTTGCAAAAATCACGATATTGCTTACTCGAAAAATAAAGACTTAAACAGCAGACATCAAGCTGACAAAATTCTTGAAAATACGGCTTGGGAAAGAGTTCTTTCAAAAGATAGTGATCTGGTAGAAAAAACATTTTCATATATAGTCACGAAAGCAATGAAAGCAAAAACTAAACTTGGTATGGGTGTTGAAGCAAAGAAAAGGAATACAGTGAAAAGACCATCACCACGAATTCGTATAAATGACAAAAATCTGTTTCATAAAACAATTAAATCAGCAACAAAGATATTGAAGAAGAAAAAACCACAAGATATTAATTCAGCCATTAAGATTGCTCGTAAAGCTATCAGTAAATCTCTTAAGGGGAAAAAAGCTCGTGTTATAATACCGCGTATTATAAATGTTCAAAAAATTGGTGGTTTTTTGCCCATAATACCGATTCTAACTGCTCTAGGTGCACTTGGTAGTCTAGCAACTGGAGGTGCCGCTATAGCTAAAGCTGTAAATGCAACAAAGAATGCAAAAAAACAACTTGAGGAAGCCACCAGACACAATAAGGCAATGGAGTCTATTGCTGTGGGAGAAGGACTGTACCTTAAACCATATAAAAACGGTTATGGACTTGTTTGTAAAGATCATTCAAAAAACTATTAGAAATGCTACCCAACAGACCATTATCAGAATTTGATCTAAGAAAATTTTCAAAATATATTCCACACTTTAGAGGAGTTTATATGTTGGATTCACTACCAAAACGACCAAAGACTGTAGAGTGTGGAATAATCAATTTGGATTTATCAACAGGCCCAGGTACTCATTGGGTAGCATACTATAGGAACAAGACTGAAAAACAATATTTCGACAGCTTTGGAAATTTACAACCTCCTCTAGAATTAATCAAATATTTAGGTAGAAATATTCAATACAACTACAATCAATATCAAAACTTTAATACATATAATTGCGGTCACTTATGTTTGAAATTTCTTTATGATATAACCAAAGATATTAAATAAAACACAATCATATATATTTATATACATACATATTTAAAAACATTATCTTTTTATTATTATTTTTTTTTTCTTGTTAATTACAAAATATATGAACATAACATATTTTTTACTGCCAAACGGGGTACTGGGAGTTTGGTATTAAAAACTCGTTCATCTCGCTTTCTAAAATCAGGTTTCGCTCTCCTTTTCTTTGTAGTCGATATTTATTATTCGAAAGATCTTCTAATTCTGCATTGGTCAATGCATTGTATCGGTTGGGGAGAAACATTATGTGGTTTTCCAGCTCAAGTTGAACTGTTTCCCCATACTTTGTTGTTACTCGCTTTGCACGTACGATAGTGTGTTTGGATAATTCATCTAGATCCTTTATATGGATTAAGGATTTTGTATTGTACGAATTAAATTTTTCCTCTAGATCCATTGCGGTAAAAATTTTTCACAACTTATAGCTTTGAACTTTTATTGCAAACTAATCTCGGTTTTAGCTTTCTAGACTGTAAGAAGCTTAACAGAAAATCATTATACAATGATTCTTTTGTTTTATTTTTGACAAAAGACGAAATGAGGAAAAATTAAATATATATATAAGTATTTAAAACTAAGTAGTTGAAAAAGGATAGAGACATGTCATATATACGTATTCATTTTTTTGAGTCGAATTTTAAATTATTTTCTGGACTAAAAACGCTGACATGGTTTTTTTTTTTTAATTTCATAACATACACCTTAGTACTGGTTCGTTGAAAACAATTATTAGTAGAGAACTAACAGTCAAAAAGATCGGAAGTAAATTTTAGTAATAGTATAAAATATTTCATAAAATCACGAGTGACATTAGAAACAAGCTCGCACAATTCTTAGTTGATTTTGAGAGATGTGTAATATACGAACACATGGAAATGGTGAAAATGTTCCTCGATATGTTGAATGAAAATGATGATTTTGGTATAATGGAAGATGAGGACAAGGACGATGGTCACTTTAAGTCTTGTCCATGGAGCCATCCAGATTGTGAGGAGGGGCCAGATACCTGCCGGTCCTCCGTATTTTACTTAAGAAAAATTATGATAAATCATTTAATTAATTCATATTATGCAATATTTCGATGAAACTAAATAATAAATCACAAAACAAAATAAAACAAATTCTGAATGTTTTTTCATTTTAAATATATTTGTACAATTTTTTTGTTTATTTCTCTTAACAATACAACAATTTTTTTACTTATTAATAAATTTAACTACTTAAATAAACATAAAAATTATTACTTAAAAATAGGGATACAGTTATAGCACTGCCTCTTCCTCTTCTAGTCTTGAAATTTCCCACAGTAGCATGTCAAGTTCATAATCAGGATTAGTTTCCTCGATTCGAAAATGATACCATGCATATGTACTCATCTTATCACTTCTTATTTTTCTTTTATCGTCTGCATAATTTAATACTACTTTATTTATTTCATTTGTATAAATTTGATGAATTTTTTATTTAAATGTTAGCATATCATCATACACAGTCGACTTATTGAATAAGCAATTTCTATATGAAGCTATACTATAATTATTAAGAATGCACTTCTTTACTCCTTTCGATTTTTTAATATCACTTTGATGTTGCACACTAAAAGAGTACATTTTTGACCGCAATCCTACAAATTCCTTCATTACCTTTCCACAATTCTCATCCTTCATCATACCCAATACCTTTTTGTTTACCAGAGGAAATCCATATACATTGTCTTTTGGGTAATCTGATGTATCAAACTTATGGTCGAGGTCAGTTTTTATGTCAGCGTAAAAGTCTTCTATTTTTACTGTGTAAATGAAAGAGTCAGTATCCATATAATTCAGTGATAAGTTTGACTTGAATTTGGGTTGCATGTACCCATAATGGAAATCATACATTTTCCATTTGGAAAGCTCTAATACACAAAACCCTAAATATATAGGCTTATTGTAATAGGTTTTCACTCTATTCATTTCAATCGCTACCATATTCTCAGAAAATATTGACAAACTATGAAAATTAGGTTTAGATATCCAATCTTGAGCTCCTAAATGATTACAGTTTGTCCTTTTCCAGTTCGTAACTATTCGTACATCTTTTCTCTTTTCCACATTCTCCATAGTTTTACCGTATACTGCATTATTTAACAATTTAAAACAATTTTTTTCAAAAGTATTTTTTGCAGTAGCCCTATGTTTGGTATTCAAGTCTATATAAATTTTCAACCAGGTTGATTGCTTATAGGTGAGAATTCGATGCACTTTCTTTAGAACTAGACCATACTGTAAACATTGTTTAAGAACTCTATAATGTATGACATATGTTTGTTTTGTTGAAAAATCTGCAACTAATTTAATGTGCTTTGTTTGCAAAATTTTCTTATTTTCTGGACAGAAAGGTAGGTCATTGTGAGAGTCATGCAAATGAGAAGGACAGTCTAAAGTAACTTCATAGACATATCAATCACTTGAATTATCACCTATGGTTTTAGGATCCAGATTTAGCTCTTCAGCTGACAGCCATCTGAATCCACCATAAGGTAAATACTCACACATAGCCCAACCGTAGAGGTTATTTGCGTCTAAGTACACAATAAATTCTGAGGGCTTTTCTCTATCGAAATCAGGTAGATATTTGTTGTTAGCCTTTGAATATCGGTTACTGCATTGTACAAGTCCACCACGTATTCCTTTCTTGAAGAAATTGTACATATCTATGTCCGTCAAAAGCTCTAGTTCTATATTTGTGTACTTTAGCATAGCATCCCACGATAGTCCTGGTGCAGTGTAGTATTGACATGGATCTAAGTGGTAGATGTTCTTGCAAACCTTTCTAAAACTTTCAAATATATCTGCAAGTAAGAGCACATCCGTTTTTAAATATACTTCCATGTAATCTTGCAAGGTTTTGCAGCCGAAAGCATTCCAAACTTCTTTTGCATGCTCATAGTCTTCAATCGAGCACTCCTTATTATTGAGATGGTTGAAGAAATTTTCCCTTGCTGGAAGTTCACCAACATTCAATTTTTCAAAAGAATTAAGAAAATCATAGGGAAAGACACCTTTTCTTCTCACTAGATCAAACTCTTTTTTTGTTTTAAATTGTCTTTTAATGATGTGAAAGTCTTGTTCTGAAAGATTATTAGCTAAAGATTCTAAGCTTTCAGGCATAAAGCGAATTGTGTCTAAAAATCTAAGTTCAAGGTTGTAGTTGTCGGTCATTTTTGAAAATCTAGATAGTGATATGTATAATTCTTTGTTGAGCGGAAGGACTTTTATATTGTCAGATTTTTTACCTAACTCTTTAACAAAAAGATGCGCGTCATAAGATGAATAATTGTGGAAATAGATTGGTATAAATTTTGGAATTTGAAATTGCATATATTATGAGCTGCTCCTCTAAATTTACCACTTATGTGGCAGTGATCTCGCACTCTATCATTGCCTAGATATTTATGACAAATGTGACAATTTATCGCATTTCGAAAATTAAAATTTTCGAAAGGAGTTAAAGCATCCATTTCCCTTTTATTTACTAGATATTCATTATAAATATCTTCACAATCTTCAATCAAATTTTCTACAAACTCTTCTGCTGCATCCCTCCCCGTATATAATATAACTTATCTAAACTATCATTATGCTTACATTTAATATAATAACTAAATGCACAAGGAATGTGCTTTTTGCGATACCTACTTTTGTCACTTACTCTAATATTAACCTCCTCCAGTATGCATTCAAAGTCTGCATACATAACAAATGGTACATCCATTTGTCGTTGGTGGTCTTTAAACTGCAACACGGCATTTTCCTCAGACGGCAGCTCCGCAACAATTTGCCCACATTCTTCTTTATGTCGCTCTAACGTCCTCTCATTGTGGGTGTATTGGAGGCAGCTGTTACAGAAGACAAGTTTTTTGCAGTGCTTGGTAGTCTGAGATTTTAAAAATCTGTGGAAAGAAAAAAGTTATAAGAATATATATTAATATATTTACGTAAATAAATGTATATTTCTTTAATTACTTTGATATATTTTTTATAAGAATATAATGCTGATATCCTTCAGCATTTTCTAATAATAACAAATTAATATGTTTAGCTTTTTCATTCTTGGTGTTATAGAATGGTTCAACAATCTCATTGCTTTCATCATTGTATCCGAACACATTGACGCTAATATTTGGATTGCTTTCTTCAAATATCCTGATACTCTTTAACGCCAACGGAAACTTAAAATTTTTGAAATCAATCTCAATTCCGTTTTGCAAACATATGATATCAGCGCTGATGTCTGCAATGTTGTATGAGCAGCAACTTTGTGGTCTTTTAATATCAGATGTATCCAGTGCAGATATTATTGCCCATTTAAAACAATAAATGTCATTATTTTCAACATTTATACATGCCTTTTTACTTTTTAAGTTCTCCGGCGTACTTATCCAGTTCGATCCTCTCACCAAAGATGACTTATTTATAGCGATTTCGAGGCGAACAATTCTAATTAAAGTCCATCCTGAATCTCGTTCTTGAAATTCAGACATTTTGTTGTGGATTTCTTGAAATTGCTTTGCCATAATTTCCTCAACATCATCTCCAATGCACAGAAGATCCATCTTTGCCCGGTGAGAAATAGTACACAATTCCATTTCATCGCTTATAATTTTAATATACTCTCCAATAAGAGTAATATTACATTTAATAATGTTGTGTTCGGCAAGACTATTTTCAAGTCTTTCTTTGATGATATGTTTATTATCCACAGTAACATCTTCAAATAAAATACAATCTTTATTTACTGGAACTCCAAATGTTGTAATATTATTTTTAAAAGCACTATTTATTATATAATATTTGCATTCATTTGGAGCTTGAGACAGTAGATCATCCACAGAATTTGAGATTTCCATTTCTACTTCATTATTTTGTGTATTTGCCTGATCATGTGGAGTAATTTGACTTATATCCATGTCTTGAGAAGGATTATCTACGGGCAAATAGCTTGGGTAATAATTAGGCATATTATTTTGCTGCAACTGCATAGGTACGCTATATTCAATGGGATATGGAATCTCCATAGGTGCTGTGAATTGGTTGGTTGACACTGGATACGGATATAAAGGATACGCTGGTACCTGTACTGGATACTGATACTGCACTGGATACTGATACTGCACTGGGTACTGATACTGCGCCGGATACTGATACTGCAAATTGTTTTGGACCATTGAGTTGTATGCATATGTTGAGGGTTGTATGGACTGTGCGATTTGTTGATATGTTGCTATGGGGTTGTACGCAGATGTTGGGGGTTGTATCGACTGTTGCACTTGTTGTGGTTTAACATGACCTTTGCAATGTTCTAAATAAGATTTTTGGTATTTATATACCTTATTACAGATATTGCACTTGAAAATTGATGAACTCATTTTTTTTTTATATTTTTATTTACACTTATAAAAATTATTTTGTTTATATTTGTTAATATTACAAGGATTTTTATATATATATTTAAATTCTGTCTTTGCTTAAATTATATGACACATTCTTATTTTTTGATATACAAATTTTATGTTTTTTGAGAATATGTATTTATTTTCTATCTTAGATTTATTAATAACACACAAGGAATTTTTTAATAGTCACGACTTGTTACTTTTAGATACAAAAATGTACTGAATTTTATCCTAAAAAAATTTAGATTAATACAAATTCGTGAAAATTTTGTTTTGGTATAGTACGCTTCATTCCAACAAAGTAGCTTTGCGTTACTTTGCAAAAGTAGCGTATCTGCTGATAGAAACGGTTAAGATTAAAAAATTAGAAAAGAAACTGCTACGTGGACAAAACATTGTGGTATCTGATATACACAGAATGCCGAGGCATGCTTATGCATGCCTCTACAATACAAAATGTTTAAGGGAATGAAACTGCTACGTAGATAATATTTATGTAAACATAAATTTTGATAAGTGATATCTACAAAGTACAGAGATATGCTTGTGCATGCAGACACTTTACAAAGTTTTGAACGGAATGTGATATATACAGAGTACGGGGACATGCTTATGCATGCCTCTACGATACAAAATGTTTACGGGAATGAAACTGCTACGTGGACAAAACATTGTGGTATCTGATATACACAGAATGCCGAGGCATGCTTATGCATGCAAATACGTTAGAAAATATTTAGGAAAATGAAACTGCTACGTAGACAATATTTATATAAACAAGCATTATGATATGTGATATACACAGAATACGGCGGCATGCTTAAGCATGTAGAGACGTTCCAAAATTTTGTAGCAAAAGAAACTGCTACGTGGACAAAACATTGTGGTATCTGATAAACTACAAAATTTTTATAGCTTCACAAGTTTTCAAAGCAAAATTATCAAATTTTGAAGTTGAGCTTTTATTTGTACAATGAAGCCCTTCTGGTACACACCATTATATCGGAGACTTCAGCGTCACCATTTGAAGGAGTATTTAAGAAAAGCCAGACAGGAAGAGTTCGAGAAACATCTTGAAGGAGATGAGGAACTTTTTTTAGAGCTGTCATCGCAGCCAACATCTGCACCTGAGACATCAAATCCTTCAAATGCAGAATACGATGATATGCTAACAGGCGATGAGGATCACTTTTTAGCGGTGTCTTCGCAGCCAACCACAACAGACCATCGAAGAGAGGTAGCAATCAAACCTCAAATAGAAATATTGAGTGTTGAAATACTACCAAAAATAGATATACCTCTTTTTCTTGCGATGTATGGAGACGATCAATTGTTGTTAGAGGCAGCGTATGTAGTAGAGACAAATTTAAATTGAGGTATAAATAAAAATATATACATAATTTGATAAATATTACATATTAATAAAAATTAAAACAATGCATATGTTTAAACAATGCTTCATTCATTCATTCAAATGGTCAAGGGAATATTTGGGCACAAAGAATAAACGCTTATTATTTGTTTGTATGTATATGCGTAAATGAAATAAATTTGTAGATATTTATGTACGCATGAATATGTACACCTTATCACATTTTATACTGACCAGGAAAGCAAGAAAGCGGACTGTCATACAGACTCACCAATCGTCACACACACAGACTGTCTGACAGCCAGACATTCCAACCGCCACTCAGAACACAAAAAAACACACACACTTAAACATAGCATAAATATTCATATTCTACAAAATACAGAAATCGCACCACCATCCAGATCCCCAAATAAAATCCATCGATGATCGTCATGTATAAAATAAACAAAACATCAGTTTCAATATTTATGCAATAGTAATTTTTTTTTCACAACGTCTTCAAGATCAGAATAATCAAATTATTCCTCCAGACTCAAGCATTGCAAGCAAAAAAGTAAAAAAAAAAACACTGAATTGCTGGACGACAAATCTTAAGTAAACACACCAAATTTTAATAAGCAAAAAAATAAAAGAAAAAATCTCACTCCAGCAAGAAGGAACGAACCACAAACATTAAGGGTATCCATATATAACTACTACACTTTTTAAATAGTGTAATTCCTAAAAATGCTTCAAAATTTTTTTATTCACCAGGCGTACACAGTGTAAGTGGACAGACAGAAATTCCCACGCTCACATACCGACGGACATGTATTCTCAAGGTCACATATGGACAGACACAAATTCCCACGCTCACATACCGACGGACATGTATTCTCAAGGTCACATATGGACAGACACAAATTCCCACGCTCACATACCGACGGACATGTATTCTCAAGGTCACATATGGACAGACACAAATTCCCACGCCTACCCAACATTTTATTAAAAAAAAAAACAACAATGTGAACGCCCCTATTAAACCGTGGGAAAAAATACACACACGAACACACACAAAATGAAATTTGAGAATTTTGTGAAATTTGAGAATTTTGGCAATTAAAATTGAAAAATTTCAAATTTAATTGCTGAAATTTAATATTTTTAATGGTCAAAGCACATACAGTTCCCTACTACTTATTACCAAATTTATTAGTGTTTACCTTTTTATCGTATATTTTTATTACAACAGAACAGTATATTTTCAAAACTTCTATGATAAAATAAATTAATTTTTATAATTCATAATAATTAAGACATATATTTATTTAACTATGCGAATGTTTTATTTAAAGTTATCCGCCTTATTGTGTACATATATGTCACCGTCACTTCAAGAAAGTATCAAGAATGGGACATTTCTGTTTTTTTTATTGTTTTAGAAATCGGCTATTTCTAAAGCTAGATTTACACGATTGAAGTTATTTTGAAGTCTTATCAGAATTTTTAAAATTAATTTTGATGTTTTATTTACACGTTTCAAAAATTAGATCAAAATATTCTTTCAATATATATCAAAATATTTTGATAAAAATTTTATCAAAATTTGTTGAAGCTAATTTACACCATTGGTAAACTTTTTATATTCAAAATATTGACTTTGATCAGCTATTTTGCTTCTTTTGTGAAATAATTCATCAAAAAAAATCTATTATTATAAAAAAAAAACAATTAATAGGTATGGACGACGACACAATCATCATAGCATCAACATTTCTAATATTGGAGGGAGAAGTAGCTGATAATAATGCAAGAAAAAGAAGAAAACAAAAGGAATATTGGGTTCGACCTTTTTTTTTGGAAGGTAATGGCATGTATGTCTCTTTTAGGGAGCGATTGAAAGGGAATGATCTCGACCTATACAAAAACTTTGTGCGAATGTCACCAGACGATTTTGATTATTTGCTTAATCTCGTCGCCCCATCAATAGAAAAGGGCAATACTAATATGCGGGAATCTATATGGGGCGGAGAACGCCTGGCTATTACTTTGAGATATTTAGCGACTGGGGACAGTTACGCAAGTCTGATGTTCTTGTTTAAAAGATCGAGATCATCGATATTCAATATTGTGCCTGAAGTCTGCGCTGCATTATATAAAGTATTAAAAGATGAAATTTTAAAGGTAAATCCGAATTTATTAAATAAAAAAACATATTAAAAATAATATCTATTGGTACAGATGCCAGCAACAGAGGAGGAATGGGACAGTATTTCCCAAAGTATAAATAAAACGTGGCATTTTCCTAATTCAATCAGGACATTAGATGAAAAACACATCGATATTATAACACCAGCACACTGTGGAAGCGCATATTTCAATTATAAAAAGAAAAACAGCATTGTTTTGATGGCGCTTGTGGACGCGAACTACAATTTTGCTTACATCGACATTGGTGCAAAGGGTAGAGAGTCCGATGGCGGAGTATTCAGTAGATGTTCGCTATGAAATGGACTATATAATAACACTTTGAATTTGCCGCAACCGAAACCACTGCCCTGTAGACAAAAACATATTCCATATGTGATTGTTGCAGATGATGCGTTTCCCTTAAATTCCAATATTATGAAACCATATAGTTATCGGAATCAAAACAGGAAGGAAAGAATTTTCAATTACAGGTTGTCCAGACTTAGGCGTGTTACGGAAAACGTTTTTGGATTAATATCACCCTGATTTCGTGTTGTCAGAAAAACAATGGAACTTTCCCCACCAAATGTTGTCAATCAAGCTCATTCGACAAGAATTCACGGAATATTTTTTAAATGAAGGAGAAGTTCTATGGCAATACAATCATATTTATTAAAAATTAATTAAAACCCAATAAATCGAAATAAAAAGTTCATTTTCATTTATTCATTTATTAAACTTAAAACCACATTCTGTTTCTATATAAAAAATACAGGACGAAAAACAAATAACGAACAAACAAATACATTTAAAAAGGTTTACAACAAAACATATTCATAAAAAATAAAAATAAAATTAAAATTCAGTCACATTCAAATCACATTCAGTTTACATATAAAATATTAGAATAAAAATAAAAAAATTTTAAACATAGTTAATTATCTTGTTGCACTTCAAATGAGTCGATTTGAGATCTCAGTCTGAAAATATAAGTTCGTATCAAATATTATTTGAGTACTATGCATTTCAAACTCACCGGCGAGCATTTGACTCTGAATATGCAGAAAGCTGCTGACCAACATACTCTCCATAGGCCTTCTGCCAACTTATATCTTCTTTTCCTTGAGATACTTTCTGGGATAAGAATTGGCCAAGTTTTTCGTAAACTTCTGAAAGTTTACTTTCAATTTCTTTCACCTCTTGCACTTTCCTACGCTTTTCAGGAGTACAATTTTCAAGAGCAGCACTTGTAACTGAAGATTGACCTTCCGAAATCTGAAACTGCTCTTCAACATCATCCCAATCCTCAATAGCACAACAAGTTAAAGTCTCGAAGTTGGATTCTGTACCTCCTGATCCACGATTTCTCACAGGATCTAAAAAGTGTAGAGCTGCAAAATATTCATACTTTGACACTTAAGTAGCGCCACCTTGTCCACTTTTTGAGGTATTTTTTTGTGCTCCGCCTGCAATATATAATACTTGTAAATGTGATCAAAATATACAACAAAAGAAGAAACAATTTACATTATAGCGTGATCGTACAGCGTTAAATTGTGTTTTGCAGTCGGCTATGCAATGATTCGTTGCAGCAGCAATTTCTGACCAGCACTTCTCCTTGCCATTTCGGTTTCTGCACCCATCAATTTTGAAATTCCAAATCGGTTCGCGTACTTCAACCATTTCGATGAACAGTCTCAGTTCATCTCCTGTCCACTGTTTTTGTTGCTTGCGATTGTTGCGCAAATTATCATTTATGGTATCACTTTTAAAAATATTGGTATATTAAATATGTAATGCTTACCAACTCATTTTAAGTTGCTAATTTTAATTTTAAAATTTGTTTTTTCTAATTTTTCTACCTTCCTTTTTCTTTTTACAATGCCGCAACACACATATGGTAATAAAAACAGTTCATATGTATTGCATCAAAAGAACCCTGCAAGAGAAGACTAACCGGAAGTAATACACACCACTTTTTCAGTAACACATATGAAGCAAATTTATATGGAATTTTTGGTAACGATCTTGCCATTGTTTCGCTTTCGCCGTGAAATTTGAAGGATGGTTCTTTTAATGCATATTGCTTATTTTATAATAGTCGTATATATACATATTCATATAATTATCGTTTGAATACAAGTTTTATGAAAAGTTATTGATTATACTTTCGTAACTTATTTATCTATTGTCGCAATAATATAGTTTGTAACCAAACGAATTTACGGTATTTCGGAGATTTTTAGGAAATAAAATGATGTATAGAAAAATATTTTCCTAGCGGTAACGTAGGCGAATATCGCATATGTTGTCCATTTCTAACATATATGTTAGAGTGGAACATATATAGTTGCGAATAAAGTTAGTGTTTTGCAATTACACTAAATAGTAATTTAATTAAAAATTGTTAATAAAATCAATAAAACAAGTTAAAAAATTACTAAAAACACCGAAGACTGTGATGTGGGGTTCAGTGGTCCAAGCCAAGAACGAATTCCTAAAATAACGTACACCGCTACTCAAAATCGAGGTATATATCAATTAATTATTATAAACATTATCAGAATACCTATTAAAACTTTTATTAATTTTTTTTCTGATATCATTACTATTTTAAAGCAGATGCAAGCTATTGAAAACAAAATAGACAATACTGCTTACAACCTGCATATCCTGATCAATGGGCAGTCGACTATAGTCTCCAACTAGGAGGCTATAGCAAATAGGATAGAGCACATGGACAGAAATGTAAGAAATTTACTAATTTTACTATTGTCATGTCATTAATGAAATTTTTTTTATCATTCACTGAAACCTGAATTAATGGCCCAAACAAATGCGCTTATAGAGTGGTGCTACGAAAAGTGGAGTCCTCGGTATACTGCATGTCGGGAGAAAAAGGAGATCAAAAAATAAACGAAGTTGCTACCATGCTTCCAATTAAAATATTGGAAGAAACAAAGGTAATAGAAGAAAAGATAAAGGCTGAGGATTTCGCCCAAGCAATGAAAATAAAATTTTACTTAATATGAAGGCTATAAATATATTTAAATATTAATACTTTTACAGCTTACGTACACCTACAGACTAAAGGGCGTATCAGACGATATTAATGCAGTAATGCGAGGCGTTTTCACGGACGATGTACTGCAAATGTACAATTGGGATGGGAGGTGGGGAAAAAAGCCCTCGCAGATCTCGAAATATCAAATAAAACTATACGAGGTAAGTATATATACATATATATATATATATATATATATATATATATATATGCTTATATTTATGTACTAAAATTTATACAAATGTCTATATATTAATATATTTTCTTTACAGAAAATAGCTATAGACCGCAGCTAAAATAGGTCAAAACAAAAAAAAAATATAATTATATAAACCATAAAAGTTCGACTTAATGTATAATAGAACAAAAAAAAATTCAGAAAATGGGACATGAAGAAAATAATCAAATGGTAACACAGGTATCATAACACACAAGTGTTAACATCAGGTTGATACAGTTCTCGGATTGTTTTTCACAATAAAATTTGTGTAAATAGAAAACTGTTATCACATTCAACTAAGCCACCTAAACAGTGGTGATAAACCCAATATACACATGAGCACTGAAGATGAAAGTGTAGCGACTTTCGAAAACAGCTGTTCTGCTCTGCTGTGTAAGTTGAATAAAACTGATGTTGACTTCCTTTGTGCCTAGGAATATTTATCATCATGTCTTTCTGAGATTTTAACTAAGTTAGAACAATTAGCCTATATAAATATTAATAAAAAAAAAATATATTAATAAAAAAGGTAACTTAATCAAACTTAATGTAAATAGTATATTTTAACTATTATCTTTTATGTATTTGTTCATTAGGGTTGACTAGTTATATATAACCAATATTTTGGTTATCATTGACTATATAACTAATTTTGGTTATATGTAACCAAAACTGTGACTGCTAAAATGCACTAGAGTGAGCAGTACAGATATATATTTCATCTTACGGGAGAAGGAATGAGTTAGAGAAAGATGCAAGATCAGATGTATACAAGCGTTTCGGTTAGTTTTTTTTCATTTTGCTCCTAAGAAACTAACTGAAACTATAACCGATATATCAGTCACAACTACCGGTCAAATAACTTGGTATTTAACCGATAGTCTTCTTGCAGGGAATGAACAAGCCTTCAAATAATTTATGGTTATCAATATTGTCGGATGCGATTTTGATGCTTATTTACACGGCATCAATAAAATCTTCAAAAGTTTTGTTCAATAAATTTTGATCAACAAACTTTGAAGAAATTTTGCTGTTTACACAAGTTTAAAGCATTTTGAAGAGCGATTTTGAAGAAAATTTCAATCATGTAAATCTAGCTTAACAGTTTCTTTCCATATTGAAATTCTTAGGGGGTAAGCACTGGCTGTCAACAACTATGTTTGAATTATTTTGGCCATGTTTATAAGTTTCAATATTTGAAGAATCTTTTAAAGCTAATCAGGCCTAAGGCATTCAATGTTAATAAAAGAATTTATTACATTTTTTACCCAACTCTTAAGATTTTATTACCTGTACTTAAAATATATCTGATTTGAATAGTTAATATAAGGAAAAATACTGAAAACAGTGCTATATATATATATATATATATATATATATATATATTCATATATATATATATATATATATATATATATATACATATATATATATATATATATATATATATATATATTCATATATATTCATATATATATATATATATATATATATATATAAATATATATATATATATATATATATATATATATATGTATATATATATATTTATATATACATATATATATATATATATATATATATATATATATATGTGGGTAAATATGTATATATATATATATATATATATATATAAATATATTTATTGATATGTATATATATGTATATATATATATATATATATATATATACATATACATATATATATATATATATATATATATATTTATATATATATCTTTTAAAGCTAATCAGGCCTAAGGCATTCAATGTTAATAAAAGAATTTATTACATTTTTTACCCAACTCTTAAGATTTTATTACCTGTACTTAAAATATATCTGATTTGAATAGTTAATATAAGGAAAAATACTGAAAACAGTGCTATATATATATATATATATATATATATATATATTCATATATATATATATATATATATATATATATATATATATACATATATATATATATATATATATATATATATATTCATAAATATTCATATATATATATATATATATATATATATATATAAATATATATATATATATATATATATATATATATGTATATATATATATATATTTATATATACATATATATATATATATATATATATATATATATGTGGGTAAATATGTATATATATATATATATATATATATATATATAAATATATTTATTGATATGTATATATATGTATATATATATATATATATATATATATATATATATATATACATATACATATATATATATATATATATATATATATATATATATTTATATATATATATATATATATATATATATATACATATATATATATATATATATATATATTTATATATATATGTATACTTACCAACATATTAGTATTTGCAAATCTAATATAACAACGACCAAACTTTTTATGCCGACAATTTTCTAATAATACTAGTCTGATATTATAAGTTAAGAATGTTTATTATTGATGTAAAAATCATGGTCCTGTTGAAAATACATATGGCGCACTAAGTCTATTTTCCGTTTTAATGCCACTGGACTATTTTTTGTCGCTATTAGAAATATTGCTTGTATTGGAATTATACTACGTTCCTATAAATATATTTTCAAGACAGTTTTGACATCAGTATGCGACAAGATACGAGGTTATACTTTGCCACAAGTTGACGTACAATTTTGCATAATGTTGAAAAAAAATTTATATAACAAACAATTTCACTTCTTCGTTTACAGAATTGTAAGGCTGTGTTTATTTACTACTTTTGCGGTTAAAATACAAAATCGCAAAAAATCTAGTAAAGGAGTTGCGTTGGAAAACCCACGATAAAAAAAAACTTTTAACATTTGACTTTCATTACTTAAAATTAGTATTTTTTTTGCAAATTGTCGTTTTTAACTCTTTTATTTGAAAATCTGATCCTTTTTTCCTAAAATTTTATGCTAAAATTTAAAGGCGTTTTAGCTAGCTCCTATGCACTTTTCACTGGTGCTAATGAACATTATCAGGGAACCTTTACCCAACACTATATACAATAACCAAACAAAATATATCAGATGTTTAATATATATCAAAGTCTTAAGAATAACTCGTTGATAACTTTTTCTTTATATATTCTATCAATTTATTCTGCATTAGCTACCTTTTTTATACCCTTCACAAAAAAGTGAAAGGGTATATTTAGGTTTGTCAACCCGTGTGTAATTAATTCGATATCAATATGCGACCCCATACAGTATATATATTTTGGATCCTTCTGAATAGCGATGATGATTGAGGGATGTCCGTTTGTCTGTACGTGAAATCGGTTTTCCCAAGCCTCCAGAAGAGCTAGAGACTTCGTTCTTAGACTGATCGATTGGAAGTGAGCTAACATAGTATTAAAATTCAGATAAATCGGAAGGACGGTTCCAGAGTTGGGAAGCTTACACCTATTTCTCGATGCAAAATTTGTTTCCAGGGTTGGGAAATTAAAAGTTTTTTTGGCACATACGGTATTTTGTGGTACATATAACAACTAAAATGTTTAAAACTTTTAAGTTTTTCTTAAATGAACCCGTTTTTGGTATCATGAAGATTTGAATCGATGAAAAAAATTTTAAAATTTAAAGTTTCTATCCAGGGTTAGGAAATTTAAATTTTTTTTATACAGTAACATAAACAAAAATCAACTAACGTAATTTTTCCTGGTTAATATTATTTTTTATTTCGGCAAAACAAAATTGCTATCAAAAATTAAATAAAAAACCAAAATTTCGATTCCAGGGTTGGATACTGCAATATTTTGTAGTACGTGAATATGACAAAAATGGTTACATATTTGTAGATTTTCTTAAATAAAACCGCTTTATACGTCTTGAAGACTTGTATTGATAAAAAAATTTAAAAAAAATTAAATTTCCGCTCCCAGCGGTGGAAAATTGGATTTTTTTTGGCACATTTGGTATTTTGTGGTACACATAGTAACTAATGTCAACCGCGAAATAGACACCACTTGAAATATGCAACCCTGGTGTTTTTTTTTCAACTTCGTTTTCGTTTTTCTCAAGGGTGTGGCATTGAATCGTTGATCACAGGAAAAAGACGTCCTTATAATAATATACGCAACATTTAATTTTGAAGATTATAATTAATTTAATTTCATTGTGACAATTATAGACATGTCCTAATAAAGTCCTAATAAAATACGTAACATTTAATTTTGGATATCATAATTAATTTAATTTATTTGTGACAATTATTCAGAAGTGGGATAAACCTAGAGAGAGTCTACATGATGGAGGATTTCCGAGCTTTATCACTGAAGGAACTACAGAAGAAATGTAAAGAGGCTGGCCTGCCAGGTTCTGGGAGGAAGAAGGGATTAATTGATCGCCTTGAAAGAAAGTACAACACACCCGACTTAAAAAAGCGTATTGCTCAGTTGGAGGAAACTATTGCAGACTTACGTATGCAAGCAGCATGTTTCGAGCCGACCGAAACTTCGTCACAAATGCAAACAGTTTCGTCACCCGTTGGCTCTCCAGTGCATGCGTTGTCCAGTAGTGCCTCACACGAAAGCATTCTGCCGGTATTGTCCACATCTGTGAGTGGCAGCCGTATACCACCAACAATGTTTTCAACTATTTATTCGGAACAGCCCGTTCTGCTGCAGCCGTCGTTACCGCAACAAGTGACATCAACACGCTGTGCCCACCAATAACCCGTCTGTGCTCCGTTTACAGCACCACGTCATGTTAACCAACAAAGTTTTGGTATATCAGTCATCGGTCAACAAACAGCAGCATGTTATGTGACCAACACACATCCGCAAGTATCATCTGGTCATGCACCAATACCTCATATCGATCAACAAATTCCGTATACATCCAACGTAAATGGGCAACAGTCATACATACCACCATCGACGCCTGTAAATTATGGTGTTACGAATCCCTACGGTAATGTAAGGGAAATATTAACCATACTCCCCGAATTTAATCCATCGTCGGATGAATCTCTAAATTCATCCCAATTTGTTAAATGTATTGACACCCTTAAAATAGCTTACGTCTGGGACGACCAGTCACTACTATTTGCCGTTCAGCAGAAAACGCAGGGGTCGGCTAAATAATGGGTTGACTCCCTTCAAATTGTTTTCTTGTCTTGGCAAGAGTGTGTACGAAAATTTTTGCAAGATTTTCCCCATGTCGAGAACGCAGCCGACATACACATAAAAATGTCTCAGATGAAGCGTCGGGTAAATGAGACACCACAGGAATATTATTTTCGAATGTTTGCCGTGGGTACCAAGGGCAATTTGTCAGAACCTGCCATCGCAAGACACATTGTAAACGGCATAAACGATGCCAATTTAAAACGGAAAATTTTAAATGAATATTTTAATTGCAACCATTTGTATCGTGACATCAATAGTTACTGTAATTATAATGAAATAACCACTCAGTCTATCGCCGCCCATATGCAAAAACCAACGCCGTCAACCTACAACACCTCCAACAACTTCGGAGTTTCAAAAGAAAATAAAAACAGTAACACGACACTAGGCAAAATTAAATGTTACAATTGTTTTGGGTATGGTCATTATTCAGCTAAATGTCCTGAACCGCAAAGAAAAGAGCGTTCTAAAAACTGTAACCGCACCACACACGCTACAGCCCAATGTACATCGGTAATAAATAACCCTAACGTTAACAAGATCGTTGAGATATTGCAACCTACTACTGGTTTGACCAAGAAAGTGAAGGTTAACAAAACGGAAACGGTGGCTTACATCGATTCATACAGTTCATACAATTTAATAAGAGACTCGTTCGGCGCCAAGGTGGGTACATATATTGATTGTTTAATTCCACTGAAAGGTTTTGCTGGTGGAAAATATGAATGCACTCATAAAATCGCCGCTGAATTGGAAATCGATGGTATGGTTGTCAATACTGAAATGTTAGTGGTTGCTGACGAATTTTTAGCCGAGAATATTCTCTTGGGTCGTGAGGTCTTGTGCCGCAAGGGTAGCCGTATGGTTATCGGAGAAGGGCAGTGTTGGATTCAGGCTGACGAAAACGTTATAGCTATCAAACCGTGCTTGAAAATCGTCGTGACAGTTTGAAAATATTTCAGAACTGGGTAAGTGCAGTGTGGCAAAGATGAAAATTAGCGTAACAACAAATGTACCTGTGTGTACCAGACCATAACGAATTGTATTTTCGAAGCGTCCAATTGTTGACAAGATTATAAACGACTTATTGGAAAACGATATAATTCGAGAATCATGTTCCGAATATGCCTCGGGTATCGTACTGGTTGAAAAGAAAAACGGAGAACTTCGCCTATGCGTTGACTACAGGCAGCTAAATCGTATAACACTAGAAACGCCATTTCCGATGCCTATTATGGAAGAACAATTTGCTTTATTAGCAGGAAATCGGTATTTTTCAACTCTTGACCTCCGAATGGGTTATCATCAAATAGAGATCGACGAGGACTCTAGAAAGTACACCGCCTTTGTAACCTCAAAGAGGCATTATGAATTTAATCGTATGCCTTTTGGCTTGGTAAACGCTCCTGGGGTGTTTCAGGGAATTATGAATAGTGTGACAAGATCAATGTACCCCGGCGAGGTGTTAACCTATCTCGATGACGTGTAGAACTGCTGAAGAGGGTATCGAACGACTGGATCGTTTTCTTGCGATATTGAGAAAAGCTGGCCTTACACTGCGCATGGACAAATGTAATTTTCTTGCCAAACAAATTTCGTATCTGGGCCATGTTATAAGTGAAAAGGGCATTACCCCATCAAAAAATTTAAAACCCCGACAAACGTTATCGAGGTCCGCCGTTTCTTGGGACTTAATGGGTTTTTTCGAAAATTCATTGAGAATTACGCTATTATATCTCGACCTTTGACCAATCTATTGCGAACAACGGAAGAGCTTAAATTTGTATGGGACACTTCGCAGCAGGAGTATTTTTCAAAACTAGTGAAAGGACTGTGTAGCAAGCCAGTTCTGGCGATGTTTGATTTCAGTGCCCGGCACGAGGTTCACACTGACGCTAGCAGTGTTAGCCTAGCCGGCGTGTTGCTATAATCAAAAAATGAGGGCAAGTGGCAGCCCGTATTTCATTTAAGCCGATACACAACTGAAACTAAAAGCAGATACCACAGCTACGAGTTAGAAGTGTTGGCGGTAGTGGAGACTTTAAATCGATTTCGAGCTTAATTGGTTGGTAAACCGTTTCGCGTATTGACCGATTGCGCGGCAATAACTAGAGCTAAAAGTCATAAGGAGTTAATTCCTAAAATTGCCCGCTGGTTCCTGAAATTATTGGAATACGACTGTGAGTTCGTCCACCGCAAAGGATCCCGTATGGCTCATGTGGACGCCCTTAGCTGAACCCCTGATTTGCTTGCGGAAGAACCTTAAACCGCTGGATTTATAACGAAGATTGAAGTCAACAGTGAGGATTAGTTGCTCACTATACAGCTCCAGGATGTAAAAATACGTCACCTAGTTGGTGTTTTGAATGGTTCTGTGGCATCCGATCAGGCCAAGCAAATCAAAACCGATTATATCCTCAAAAACCATCGTTTGTACAGAAAAAAAGGACTTAAATTTGTGGTGCCTAAGTCAACAAGATGGCGAATCGCTAAGCATTGCCATGACGATGTTGGACATTATGGTCTCGAAAAGACTTTGGAAAGGTTGAGACAAACGTTTTGGTTCGATCGGATGCGTAAATACATAAAAGAATATATCGCAGCTCGTACCGAGTGCTGTTACAACAAATCCAGAGGGCGTAAACCCGAAGGAGTTCTCCATTTCGGCGCACTAGAACCGCTTCCATTTCGTCAAATTCACATTGACTATTTAGGGCCGTTTATACGCAGTAAGAAGCGAAACACACATATACTGGCCATTTCAGATCCTTTTACTAAGTTTATTGTTGTGAAGGCCGTACGGAATACCAAAACAGCCCCCGTGTTAAATGTTCTAAATGAACTAACCGGATATTTTGGTTTGCCTAAAAGGATTATTACCGACCATGGCACTGCGTTTTCTTCAAAATTGTTTGAGAAATTTCGCGATCGTAATAATATTTACCACATCAAAACAGCAGTACGCACCCCTAGAGCCAATGGCCAGGTGGAACGTGCAAATCAACTTATTCTGAACTACCTCCGCATTGGGATTTACAGTTGCAAAATCGAATCTTAGCCACTGTTTAGGATGATTGCGTCACTAACGATGATATGAACGTAAAAGAGAAACGCAAGCTTGCTGCCCTTAATATACAAAAAGAACGAGAAAAATAGAAGACCAGATTCGACAACAAACATATGAGGCCTACCATATACGAGGAGAATGATCTGGTTGTGCTAGAGAACGAACCCCAGTCTACTGGTGAATCGAGGAAGCTGGAACCTAAATATCGGGGTCCCTATATAATCACCCGTAATCTTGGCAACGACCGTTATCTAGTAGAAGATCCCCCAGGCCTACAAAACTCTTCACGTAAGTTCTGCTCAGTTTATAGCTCAGATAAAATGAAAAGATGGTGCGATGCCATCCCCGATCTGGGTCTGCAAGATGAAGCCGAGGACGACTTCTGTTCAGGATTGGCCAAACTGTAAACCGCGAAATAGACACCACTTGAAATATGCAACCCTGGTATTTTTTTTCAACTTCGTTTTCGTTTTTCTCAAGTGTGTGGCATTGAATCGTTGATCACGGGAAAAAGACGTCCTTATAATAATATACGCAACATTTAATTTTGAAGATTATAATTAATTTAATTTATTGTGACAATTATAGACACGTCCTAACAAAGTCCTAATAAAATACGTAACATTTAATTTTGGATATCATAATTAATTTAATTTATTTGTGACACTAACATGTTAAAAAAATTTAAGTTTTTCTTAATAAAAACCGTTTTATACATTATGAAGATTTGCATTGTTAAAAATATTTAAAAAATTAAAAATTTTCAGGGTTCGGAAATTTAAATTTTTTAATACTTTAAAATAACGAAAAAACAACTAACGTCTTTTTTCCTGGTTAATTTAATTTTTTTATTTTGGCAAAACAAAATTGGTATCAAAAATTAGAAAAAAATTAAAATTATGATTCCAGGGTTGGATAACTGCAATATTTTATAGTACGTGACTATGATAAAAATGATTTAATATTTTTGTAGTTTTTCTTAAATAAAACCGCTTCATACATTATGAAGATTTGCATCGGTAAAAAATAAGTTAAAAATAAATTTTCGCTTCCAGGGTGGGAAATTGGATTTTTTTTGGACATATATAAACCAAAAAGCAACAAACGCCATGTTTTTTACTAATTAAAAATCTTTTTTAATAAAGGAAAATCAGAGCTAGTATCATATATTGAAAAAAAAATCAAAATTTCGAATCCAGGGTTGGATAACTGCGATATATTGTGATACATGAGAGTGACCAAAATGGTTACATACTTTTTCTTAAATATAACTATTTTATGCCTCATTAAGAGTTACCTTGTTTCCAGGGATCGGAAATTTAAATTTTTTTATGCATAAAAGAAACCAAAAAGACAGCTAACGTCGTTTATTTCCTAATAAAACAATTTTTTAATTTAAGAAGCATAAATTTTGTTTCAAAATTTAATAAAATCAACATTTTTATTCCAGGGTTGGATAACTTCAATATTTTGTAATACCTGAACGTGACCAAAGTAGTTAAAATTTTAAGTTTTTCTTAAATAAAACTATTTCATGCCTCATTAAGAGTTACGTAAGTAAAACAAAAAAAAAAATTCGCTGCCAGGGATGGGAAATTGAAATTTTTTTATACATTAAAGTAACAAAAAAGCAACTAACTTCGCTTATTTTTACTGATTAAAACTATTTTTAAATTCAGGTAAAACAATGTTCTTATCAAATATAGAACTTTATATATATATTGTAACACATGAAAGTTACCAAAATTGCATTGGCAAAAAATATTTGAAAAATTAAAATTTCGTTTTCAGGGGTGGGAACAAAACAATGCAACTGAAGTTGTTTTTTTTTTTTTTGCTAACTGAAACTTTTTTATAAATTAGAAAGCAGACAAACGTTGGTGAAGGGTATATAAGATTCGGCACAGCCGAATATAGCACTTTTACTTGTTCAAACTTAATTGTGTATGCAAATAACACGGCTTCTCAAACAAATTGTCATTCTTTGTCTTAAATTAAATTATAATTCTTCTGATGTGAAGTTTATTTTTGTGATGGATGCAGTAATGATACATATTTTTTAATTTGGGCTATAAATAAAAATTACTTTTAGCACATCGAAAATTCTGGAAAATCAAAGTGGAGTTTCTTCGTTCACACCGTGCCACGAAATGGCACTCTGCCGATAAGTGATGATCAGTTGTTTTGTGTTGACAAGATTAAATATATATCGCGAAGTATATGCATTTTGCGTATATTATATTTATTAAAGTTCAAAAAGTATATTTTGGTTGTACGTATTGTAACAAATGTCTAGATGGTAATTAGTTTTACCGTTTGGGGTGAGGCGAGCTTTGTAGAACTGTTTATAAAACAAAACAATGTAATTTGTTAATTGCAGTTTATTCAAGTAATTTTGTTATATTTAAGGTGGGATGAGTTATACTTTTTTCCGTGCCTGTATCGAGGCAAGAAATGGTATATTAAATATGAGTAGGGGTTGATGGAACAATTTCTTAAAAAGTGGATAAAGCTTCAAAAGCTTTTAAATACTTGAAAACATATTTTCAAAGTTATGAGATTAAAGCTTATAAAAAACTCAAAAGTTATTGATATGTAATCAAAAAGAGAGCTGGAACAGTTTTGACGCAGTAGTACCTGAAGTTTTTGAAAAAAGCAACCGTTTTCAGCAATACAACGAAACATGATGCGATACTATATTTGGGGTTTATTGAGACAACATTCTTTTGAACACAAAAGCAAAAGCTTGCGTATATTTTCGACTTTTTCGTAAGTTGTTTTTAAAGAAAAACTCAATAGAAACTATAAACATACTTATTTGAGTTGGTTCAACTTCAATTAAAAATTTAATACTTTGAATTTGAAACACGTCGTACAACCGGTTTTCTATACACAAAAGAAAACTTAGTAATTTAAAGTCCAAGTCATATATTGTGTTGACCCGTGTTATCTAAAGATGAATGGAGGACTCAACATCAATTTGAATTTCAATTGAATTTGATTTGATTGAAACGGCGCACATTAGGCTAAAACTCAAAATTAAGAAATGTAAAAATCTAAGTATGCAGCTCGACAGACAACAGAGTTCTGGGACATGTCGTTTTGCGACACTCTTAAAGTCAGGAAAGTTGAGTAAATTGCATGCGCTTTTACTGAATTTTTACGATTTTGAAACATTTAGGATATATTTTTTTGTGGCTAAGCGAATAAAGATTTTACATTGATTTTCTCTGCAAAAAGATATATTATCAGCTGCTTATATTAATGTTTAGAAGAATTTTATTTTAAATTTTTATTCGAGATTAAATATATGATATTTTTTGTTCAATTTTTCGTAAAAAATATCAAAAGGTTTTTTAAAGTGAGTTCCGTCGAGTTCGTAAAAAAGACCTTGCGCATATTTGCCCCAATTTTTCTTAGATTTTTTTAAAATTCCACCTTTTTTTCTGTTTTTGATCATCTTGCATAGGTACGTATGATTAAGGAACCGTTTTATCAGTCATAAAATGTTTTGGTGTTAAATAATTTTCCGTATCTGTTTGTTTTTTAAATTAACATTCTTGTTACCTGTGTAAGAAAGAAATGCGTGAATCAGTAATTTTTTCACACCCCGCGGTTTTTAGCTACCTGTGCAGCTGCGTTGTAAACGACGTTATTTGATAGAGCAAAATTAATGCACCTGTTTCAATTAACTCTTTTATTATTAAAAACAAAAATATATAAAAAATAAACAAATCTGGCCTGGAGGTACTCAGCTTTTTGCTATATATTGTGTTTATTGCGAAAATTTATTGTCACAACCCTTTTAAAATTTCGGAGTGAAATGGAAAAAGTGAATACAAGATTAGAGTTATTCCAAATATTAGAGAAATCTAATTTGAAGATTGAAGAGAAATTTTAATTTTTAGTCAGAAAATTGTGCGAAATTTCAAAATGTTAAGAAGATGATGATATAGCAGCAGTAAACTAGTATTTAAAGAGTTTCAAATAACATTTCAAGATGTTGGCATTCAGCACAACAAAAAAAGGAAAAGTTTTTTACTATGCATGCCACATAGCTGGAAGGAACAGTGGCTTTACCTGTGATTGGCAGTTCTACAAAAGCCGTTCGTAATTTACAAATACGTATTTTTTTTTAATATCAACATAAAAACTTAAAAATTTGGTTTTTATGCTATAAACACATAAGTAATTCATTCCTTTCAATATTTACATTACTTTTGCAAATAATATTTTATGGCACCGGCCACAAAAGGGGGCATGGAAAAAATAGCCTTCTACGATCTCTTCGACCCACGTTTAGGTTTTTGCACCATCGCCAACGTTAACAGTTCGTTTTTCTAAACAAAAGTACTGGAAAACTTAAAACAAGATTTAATTTATCAGTGGTAAGATTAGTTCTTCTTAGGGAAACTTTTTTCCCCTTGGTTTTTATTTTAAAGCTTACAAAGCCTGTTGCCATTACACATATTTCTGCCAAGTTTCATTAATTTAGGAGCACCCAATAACTTCTTAGAATCAATATAAAAAATATCAATGGCCGGATAGATTTGCAAAATACTCCTATGTGGCGACACACAGTAGACCGTTTCGCGAGAATGCGGTCAAAAATCTATACATTTTAACGGGATTTGAATTTTGATACGCGGTTTTTTTACACTAGTAAGGGTGGAGACTATTGGCTTTAAGTTAAGCTATAAATCTTTAAAATCGAACAAACTAAAAAAATATTTATGATGGATTTAAATCGCATTTTAAGTTTTATGTGTTTTTTGTACAAAAGTGAAGTATTGAAACTTGTTATAACAGTTTGATTTACACTCATCCTGACATTTTGAGTCACATTTACAACTTATACTTCATAAGAATTTAAAATTTTGTCAGAGAGTGCCAAGCCTTGGCCCCTGTGAAATCTTTAATACCAAAGGTCAAAGGCTCGTTTTTTGAACAAGCTTGAGTTAAAATTTAGTTAACTAAATAAACAATACAAACATTGATGAAATTTACTTTAGATAAAAATGTTTCAACGAAGAAGACGTAGATTTATATTTAAGTTCAAAATGGACATCATATGTAAACTTTTATTATAAATTTGTAAATTAAAAATTTTCAAATGTATGTTTTGAAAAACTATGGTTATTTAAACAATTTTAGTATATATTTCTTCTGAGTTGCCTTGATTTTCATCTTTAGCTTTTACATCTAATTTAATACAGTTAGTTTTCCATATTTTCGAATATTGGACATATAGGGATCTGATGTGCATAATAAAATAGAAAACAGATCTTCATTAGTACAACATCTGGAAATTTTCCTTGTGTTATGCTGTTGAAAATATCTGTATTCCTTATTTTTTTCTTGCGCTTCTTCATATAGATCTCTTTTGGCAGCATATTGTGTTTAACTTTACGGATACTTGATGGCATAGACCTCCAAGAGTAATTTTCGTTACAAAGTATAGCTGTTTTTTTCGTATTCTTCAAACATTTTTGCATTTACCTTTCTGATTCTTGCTAAAAATTGTTATATAATGTTCAATCGGCTTATTAATTCCAAATCTACACCTGTGATACACGCTGCGGTTTCTGGATCTGAAAAAAGTCTCGCAGTATTTCCAGAATTTGTGTGTCCTTCCCCTTGTTTTGGCTGATCGATCATTGGACCTAGTTGTAAATATTTTTTTTATGTATATTCGGCATTACATTGCTTGTATTGTCTTTGACCAGAGAACCCGTCACATCCCCATTAGGAATTAAGATAATGCTGGCATTTCTAAGTTTTTTCAAGCGATCAGCGTATTTACCAATCGTTCGGCAGTGTGTTTAGGAAGATCTTGCATTTTAATTTCTGCTGAAGTGGGAGTGACAGTTATAGCACTTTGTGGAGATAAACATTCTTTTTTGGCAGAGACTACTCTGGGAAGATCCCAGAATTCTTTTCATTTGCCCGTTTCCTAAATTCCTTATAGTGATTTTTAGATAATTTTAAATCCAAAAATAATGAAGTCTCTTCTGGGGTAAATTTCTTGTTATCAATCGGTGTAAGAATATTTTCAAAATCCTTTTTGTGCGTCTTGGGCTTGCTTCTATTATTGTTCCAATCATCCCAATATTTCATTTCTTAATTTGTGTTGGTTGAATTTGATGCAAAAATGATTATTGGAGATATACTGAAGTTTGCGTCTTCGAGTTCTTTCAATACATTCATCAATCGCTTTTGCTGATCCACCCTGTTTTCCATATTTGGTATTTGTAGATATAATATCGGAAACAAGTTCCTTTTAGAACCATTCACGGTTACATACGTGCAAAATTTACAATTTCTTGTTTGCGTAGTTCAATTTCTTTTATATTGCATATTTTAAAAATGTTATTGCTCAGTGTATGCAATTCAACATCATGTAAATCATTTTGCTTAAAGAAAATATGGGCGAGATCTCTGTAAGTGTACTTAGCCATTAGAGGTCTGCACAAATATACTTGTATTCGTGAAGTACACCTGTAGTGGAAAAGCATGAACACATATTTGAAGTAGCAAAAAACGAAAAGGAACATATATTTGAGTACAACACTCTTGTCGATTGCAACTAGTTGTAGGTACTCTTCGTGCTTATTGCTTGTGAATACTTGTACGATAGTGACATGTACTTTTAACGAATTGGTTTGAATACATAATACGAGATCAAACTTCATATGTACCATTTGAAGAACATGTTCAGGTATGAGTTCTTACAAATAGAAAGAATTATTTTCATATTCTGTGCATGCATAACACAGCTTTACAAATTTTAAATTTAAAAAAATACCAAGAACACCACGTGCCTAGATAAGTTAATTCGGACCTCCTGAACACGAAAAACGTTGTAATTTTTTTTCTTAAGTACAGTTTTTTAGATAACGGTACTTTTGTGTTTTTTGGTGTATGGTCCCCCTCAAACCCTTGTGGAGCCCAACCGTACAGTTCGATCGAGATAAATCGCATATCGTTGAAAAGGTAATTGTATGCCTTTTCGGTCGATATACTTTTTCTATGAGATAAGAAATGGCTGAGTGATAACACCTCAATGTTCAAAATTTGCCTACTTTTTATTTTTTTTTTCAAAATTTTTCATTATTATTTTGTTTTTTTTCTACGTTATAGTAAAAGTCTGGAATGTTATATTATTTTACCAAATAGTTTATGTAATTACCAACAGCGTAATTTGAAAACAAACGGATGAAAAATAAAGTCTTTATTAAGGATTTTGTGGAACGACAATATTTTCATTTTCATCGCTCACATACTATATTCGACGTCCACCAGTTTTAACGTATTTAAAAAAAAGGAACTTGAGCCTCCGTAATCTAGCCCTGATTGACGAAATATGACATTTTGCTCTGAATTTATCGCAGTAAATACATGTCAGTTTGGCTTAGTACGTGTAAAATCGGATATGGAAAATATATAAAGGAAACATATGAAGCAATGAAATAACTTCTCGATCTCATACATTATGACCAACATCAATGGAAAGTTTGCTCTGATTTTAAATTAGTTGCCATGCTATCTGGATTGCAAGGGAGCAACACGAATTTCCCTGTTTTCTATGTCTATGGGACAGCCGTGACCGTCAGAAGCACTACACCCGAAAAGTTTGGCCCGATCGAAATGGACGTACGCACGGAGAGTACAATATCTTCTCATTCCTCAGGAGAAGAAAATACTTCCTCCATTAGATATCAAGCTTGGGTTACTTACAAATATTGTGAAAAAGTTGCCAAAAGACAGTCTAGCCATGAATTACCTTAGGCAAAAATTTTCGATAGTCACAGCGAGCAAAATTGAAGCTGATATATTTGATGGACCTCAAATTCGGGCTCTGTACGGTGTCCAAGCGTTTAATGAGTGTTTCAGTCCAGCTCATTTGGAGGCATGGGAAGCATTCCAGGACATCGTTCGCAGGAAACTACAGAAGTCCTGATTGCGCTGAGAAGATCGATGCATTACTGCGGAAATTCAATGCCATTGGTAAACGTTGAGTGAAAGCATATATATCAAAAAGGCCGTCATCATTTGAAAATTTATTCTCTTTAACTTTTAGGTTCAAATATGACACCTAAATTACACTTTTATTCAGTCATTTGGATGTTTTCCCTACGAACTTGGGTTCCGAAAGTGATGAACCAGGAAATGGAAGAAATCGAGAGACGTTACAAAGGCTGGTGGGATGAACAAATGATGGCGGACTATTGTTGGTTCCTCATTCGCGAAGATTCATCCGAAAAAAACGCAAAGGTTCAATTCGCTCGTCATTTTAATTTAAATTATTTTAATTTTCGCCGAATATAGTGTGTGAACAATGAAAATGAAAATATTGTTGTTCCACAAAATCCTTAATAAAAACTTAATTTTTTATTCGTATGTTTTCAAATTATGCTTAAAATGTTAGTAACTAAATAAGCTATTTGGTAAAATAATAAAACATTCCAGACTTTTACTATAACGTAGAAAAAAAACGAAATAAATATGAAAAAAATAAATATGTAAAAAATAGGCAAATTTTAAATTTTGAGGTGCCATAAGTCAGCTATTTTTTGTCTCATAGATATTTGTAGTACATCGACGAAAAAGACATTCAATCACCTCTTCAACGATATGCAATTTATCTCGATCGAACATTTTGGTTGGGCTCCACAAGGGTTTGAGTGAGTCTATACACCGAAAAACACAAAAGTACCGTTATATAAAAAACTGTACTTAACAAAAAAAATTACAGCGTTTTTCGTGCTCACAAGGTCCCAATTAACTTATCTAGGCATGTGGCGTTCTTGGTATTTTTTGGCTGTAAACCAGTCTAATTAATTATGTGAAAACAATATATATAAATTTATATATGTATTTATTTATATATAAAAAAAAAAAAATATATATATATATATATATATATATATATATATATATAAATATATATATTTATTTATTTATAAATAGCTATTTCTTACAAGGAATTTTAAATAAAGACTAAAAACTTCGCATTTAAGGGATATAAAATCGTAACAAAGAAAATAAAGTGATAAATACTTATTAGTAATTTCCTTTTAAATATATGTTTTGGCTAATATTGTTTAGCAAGGTGTTCTAAAGACTAATTGTATAGATTACGAATTACCGTTTGAATATGAGGCACCTATAATTTATCTGAATAATATTCCTACCGCGGTAAGACCTGGCGAACACAATTTTTCTTTTCATAAGTTTGTTTAATAATACTAATTTTTTTAGCTTGAGGTCCTTATGTTTTATATGAACACATGTATATATATATATATATATATATATATATATACATATATATATATTCATATATATATATATATATATATATATATATATATATATACATATATATATATATATATATATATATATATGTACATATATATATATATATATATATATATATATATATACATATACATATATATATATATATATATATATATATATATGTAGATATATATATATATATATATATATATATATATCTTTAATCTTTAACATATGTACCAAAAATGTCAGAAAGATTAGAAATATCTAAAATCTATGATAATAAGAAATATAGAATGGCACATAGAAATTATGAAACTGTAGGTAAATTATTTAGCAAAACAAAAGAGAAAATACAACTTTTACAAAGATCAAATATAGTTCATCAAATTCCTTGTTGTAGTAATAGTAGTGAAAATTGTGATAAAATATACATATGTAGGTACAAGTAAAAATAAATTTAAAACCAGATTAGCTGGTCACAGAACAGATCAAAAATGGGATCTGGTGTCTGTCCACATGTGACCTTGAGAATACATGTCCGTCCGTATGTGAGCGTGGGAATTTGTATCTGTCCATATGTGAGCTTGAGAATACATGTCCATCCGTATGTGAGCTTGGGAATTTCTGTGTGTCCATATGTGACCTTGAGAATACATGTCCGTCCGTATGTGAGCGTAGGAATTTTGTGGATTTTGCATGCATTTGGCTCGTTTCTTCTTGCTGTAGTTAGATCTCTTCTTTTATTTTTTGCTTATTAAAATTTTGGTGTGTTTACTTAGAATTTATCGTCCAGCAATTCAGTAGTTTTTTTTTAATCTTTACTTTTTTCATATTTTAGAATGTAGGGAATAATTCAATTGTTATGATCTTGGCGACATTGAAAATAGATTCCCTGTTTATATATATGTATATTGAATTTGTTAATTTTATGTATGACGATCATCGATGGAGTTTATGTGGTGTTCTGGACGGCGTGATTTTTGTATTTTTCTGTGTGCTATGTTAAGTGTGGTTTGTGTGTGTTCTATTATTTTGAGTGGCGATCGGAATGTTTATCTGTCTGGCAGACTGTCTATGTGTGTGTCTGACGATTGATGTGACTGTACCACAGTTCAATTTTGCTTTCCTGCTGTACAAACATAAGTACAGATTTTTTTAAATAAAAAGGTCGTTGTTTAAACATACATAGATAGTACATATTTATGTGCATGGATTTTATTTTTATTAAGCATTTGCAAATGATTTTATATTTATGCATACATATACATACATATATTTTTTAATGTAAATCTGCCTCCAGTGCGTCCGCTGCCTCTACAAACAATTGATCGTTGGTATCTTTATACAATGCAAGAAACATTGGCACGTCAATATTTGGGAGCATTTGGACTTCCAATATTTCTATGGTAGGTTTGTTGATTACCTCACTTCTGTTAGATTCACTGCCAGCTTCAGCAGGCTGAGTATTGATGCTTAAAAATAAGTCATCATCACCTGTCAGCATCTCTTCATATGCTTCATCTACATATATCTTGGAGTGCGTTAGATGAAGATGTTGGTTGTGATGGCATCTCTAGGAAAAGCTCCTCATCTCCTTCAAGATATCCCTCAAATTCTTCTTGCATGGCTCTTTTGCGATACTCCTTTAGATGATGCCGCTGAAGTCTGCAATATAATGGAGTGGACCAAAAGGTTTTCATTGTACAAATAAAAGCTTAACTTCAAAATTTGATAATTCTGCGTTGAAAACTTGTAAAGCTGCAAAAATTTTGTAGTATATCAGTTACCACAATGCTTTGCCACGTAGCAGTTTCTTTTGCTACAAAATTTTGTGACGGATCTACATGCATAATCATGCCTCGGTATTCTGTGGATACCACTTATCAAAATGTTTATTTACATAAGTATTTTTTACGTAGCAGCTTCATTCACCTAAACATTTTGTAACGTATCTGCATGCATAATTATGTTTCTGTACTCTGATATCTCATACAAAAAAATTTGTGTTTACGAAGCGGTTTCGCATGCTTAGGCATGCAGGCATTTCTCTCTATTCTGTATATCCCACACACAAAATATTTGTTTATATTATATATATGTATATATATATATATATATATATATATATATATATATATATAAGGTGACATTTATTTGTTGGGTGGTTAAGCAATGTCTATATGCATTTCATTGGCGCTTTTTACCAAATCGTCAGTAGACTTTAACCACAGTTTTGAAAAGTTTCAAACTTCTCAACTTATTAAAAGACTTTTCTAAACCATCGAGAATTATGTTATGAAATTAACTATAAAAATTCACAAATGATTTCAAAAAATCAAATTATAATAATTGTAGTAGGCTATGAAACTTATTCAAACCAAAACCCAACAAACAACTTTTATTCGATATGACTCTATTTTATTTTTCTACACCTTTATACAATTAGAAATCCTTTGGATAACAATGAAAGGATTTATAAGGCAAAATGAAAAATAAAACCTCAATATTGTAAATAAATTAACTATTTGACATACTGTCATTGTACTATTATAATATGAAATTTATTTGTTGGGTGGTTAAGCAATGTCTATATGCATTTCATTAGCTCTTTTTACCAAATCGTATATATACATATATATATATATATATATATATATATATATAAATGTATATATACATATACATATATATATATATATATATATATATATATATATATGTATATATATATATATATATATATATATGTGTATATATATAAATATATATATATATATATATATATATATATATATTTACATTTATTTATATATATATATATATATATATATATATATATATGTATATGTATAAACATTTATATATATATATATATATATATATATATACTCGTATATATACATATATACATATATATATATATATATATATATATATATATGTGTATATATATATATATATATATATATATATATACATATATATATATATATATATATATATATATGTCTTTTAATAAGTTGAGAAGTTTGAAACTTTTCAAAATTGTGGTTAAAGTCTACTGACGATTTGGTAAAAAGCGCCAATGAAATGCATATAGACATTGCTTAACAACCCAACAAATAAATTTCATATTATAATAGTACAATGAGAGTATGTAAAATAGTTAAATTATTAACTACATATATATATATATATATATATATATATATATATATATATATCAGATGGTTTGGTCTACATACAAGAATTTTGTGTTTACATTAATTTTTGTATCGTAGTGAATTTGATCCCTAAATATATTTTTCTGTCCACATGATTTCTTTTACAAATATGTTTTGGAGCCAAAAGTTTTTGCACATACACGCTTTTTCTAATATTTGAATCTTAACCGTTTCTATCAGCCGATACGCTACTTTGGCAAAGTAGTGCAAAACTATTTTGTTGGAACGAAGCGTACAAAAAAATTTCACGAATTCATATTAATCAAATTTTTCTAGGATAAAGTTCAGTACATTTTTGTGTCTAAAAGTAACAAGTCGTGAATATTTAAAAATTCTCTGTGTGTTATTTCAAGCTAAGATAGAAAATAAATACATATTCTCAAAAATATATTATTTGTATTTTAAAAAATAAAAGTGTGTCATATATTTTAAGCAAGGACAGAATATATATATATATATATATATATATATATATTTATATATATATATATATATATATATATATATATATATATATATATATAAATATATATACATATATATATGTATATATATATATATATATATATATATATATAAATCCTTGTAAAATTTCTTGTTATTCAAGCAATCAATATATTATTGAATAAAAAAGCATACTATATACCAAATAATTTTATAAACCCAAATAAAAATATAAAAAAATGAGTTCATTAGTTTTCAAGTTTAATATCTGTATTAATGTATACAGATACTAAAAATCCAATTTGGAACATTGCAAAGGTCATGTTCAACCTCAACAAGTGCAACAGTCCATACAACCCACAACATCTGCATACAACCCCATAACAACATATCAACGAGTGCCACAGTCCATACAACCCCCAACATCTGCATACAACCCAATAACAACATATAAACAAGTGCAACAGTCCATACAACCCCCAACATCTGCATACAACCCAATGTCCTGGAACAACGTTCAATATCAATATTCAGTGCAAGAATGTACATATTATCCATTTCAATATCTAGCAGTGCATATTATTTAGTTTAATATTACTCTCATTGGCGAGTATATTAAAATTGTTGGTAATGATATAGAATTATATACTATTTCATATAGAGCGAAAATTGATCTTTTGTGCTTTGGAGATGATGTTGAGGAAATCATAACAAAACAATTACAAGAAATCCACAACAAAATGTCCGAGTTTCAAGAGCGGGATTCTGGCTGGACTTTAATTAGAATTGTTCGTCTTGAAGTTGCAGTAAATAAGTCAGCTTTGGTGAGAGGATCAAGTTGGATTAGTACGTCAGAGAAACTAAAAAGTAAAATGGGCCATTATATCTGCACTGGATACATCTGATATTAAACCCAGACAACGGTGCAGCTCATACAATATTGCAGACATTAGTGCTGTTATTAGTCACTTTCAAAACGGGATTGAAATTGATTTTACAAGTTTAAAGTTCCCGTTAGCATTAAAAAGTATTAAGGCATTTGACTCTACTAAACAAGAAGGTGTTGGATATGATGAAGGATGAGAGTTGTGGAAAAATAATGAAGGAGTTTGTAGGATTGAGATCAAAGATGTATTCTTTTAGTATGCAGTATCAAAATGATATTAAAAAATCGAAAGGGGTAAAGAAATGCATTCTTGATAAGTACGACACAACTTCTTATATAAACTATTTATTTAATAAATCTACTGTATATGATGATATGTTAATATTTAAATCAAAAGTTCATTTATACAAATGAAATAAATAAAGTAGTGTTTAATTATGCAGACGTTAAAAAAAAATAAGAACTGATAAGATGAGTACAAATGCATGGTATCATTTTCGAATCGAGGAAACTAATCCCGATTATGAACTTGACATGCTACTGTGGGAAATTTTAAGACTAGAAGAGGAAGAAGCAATGCTATAACTGTATCCCTATTTTTAAGTAATAATTTATATATATATATATATATATATATATATATATATATATATTTAAGTAGCTAAATTTATTATTAAGTAAAACAATTGTTACATTGTTAAGAGAAATAAACAAAAATTGTACAAATATATTTAAAATGAAAAACATTCAGAATTTGTTTTATTTTGTTTTGTGATTTATTATTTAGTTTCGAAATATTACATCATACGAATTAATTAAATGATTTATCATCATTTTTCTTAAGTAAAATACGGAGCACCGGCAGGTATTTCGCCCTTCCTCACAATCTGGATGGCTCCATGAACAATACTTAAAGTGACCATCGTC
This sequence comes from Linnaemya vulpina, assembly GCA_963675445.1. Taxonomy (NCBI): domain Eukaryota; kingdom Metazoa; phylum Arthropoda; class Insecta; order Diptera; family Tachinidae; genus Linnaemya; species Linnaemya vulpina. The sequence continues at coordinate 1,699,251 of OY776281.1, read as the reverse complement.
CTTGTCCTCATCTTACATTATACCAAAATCATCATTTTCATCCAACATATCGAGGAACAATTTCACCATTTCCATGTGTTCGTATAGTTGACATCCCTCGAAATCAACTAAGAATTGTGCGAGCTTGCTTCTAATGTCACTCATGATTTTTATGGAATATTTTAAACTATTACCAAAATTTACTTCCGATCTTTTTGAATGTTAGTTCTCTACTAATAATTGTTTTCAACGAACAAGTTGTAGGAGAAATTTTATATAATTTATAAGACTAAATCTGCGTTCCACTCCAAAAACAAATTCAAATTTTAGAGTAAAGGACTCAAAAATGTATATAAGTATCTCTCTATCTTCTTCTAACACCAGATTTTATTATTATTATTATGGATTTAGATGAATCATCCCAATACACCATCGTACGTGCAAAGCGAGTACAACAAACGAATTCGTGGTGATGGTTTTTTCACTGTTTTCCTTTTCTTTGCTTCAACACCCATACCAAGTTTAGTTTTTGCTCTCATTGCGTTGGTGACTACATATGCAAATATTTTTTCTGCAAGATCACTATCTTTTGAAAGAACTCTTTCCTAAGCTTTATTTTCAAGAATTTTGTCAGCTTAATGTCTGCTGTTTAAGTCTTTATTTTTCGAATAAGCTATATCGTGATATTTGCAAGCAGCATCCCATAAGTTAATTTCTTTATCTCCTCTATCTAAATGCCTTTGCAATCTTGTGCAAGGTCCACAGTACTGATATCCAGGAAGATGTAACTCAAAAGGTAGAGAATTCATTGCTTTATTTAGTAAACCTTCTCCAACGATAGTTTGCTTGTGACTATAACATTTGTTATAAAGTACAACCATATTACCTTAATCTACAATAAAAGATATTGTTTGCAGATTTCAGAAGTAGTTATTAAAATCGCTTCGTAAAACCACACAAAAATATTTTAGTTCGTAGTGCTGATATTTGTTCAAATGACAGTCAAAAAATAAGACATAGTTCCTTGTTACCAAATTCTATTCGGACATTAATAGTTGGTCCTTCAAATTGTGAAAAAACTAACGTAACGATTAATTTGCTGGAAAGTCCTAATGGTCTCAAGTTTGAAAATATTTACTTGTACTCAAAATCTTTATATCAACCTAAATATGAATACCTCAAGAAATTAATTTCACCAATTAAAGGAAGGTGATACCACACATTGGCAGATAATTAGTAGGTTGTTCCTCCTTTTTGGAGGATTTTTGATGATGATGCATGTGAAAAGCAAAACAATACCCTCGCATATTTTTGTATGAGTCGTCATAAGAACGTAGACTCATTTTACTTGTGTCAATCTTAAACACGGATTCCAAAATATTTGATAAGAGATAATTCTAACGTAATTACTATGTTTAAACAAGATGCGACATATATGAAAAATGTGTATGATGATCACGTTGCCAGCGACATGAATTTTGAAAAGTTTCAACAAATTTGTAGCGAATGTTGGAAGAAAATATGGGGATTTTTGATGATAAGTAAAGATAATGAACTAAACAATGGTCGTTATAGAATAATATAATTTACTGTTCAACAAATGTACCCTTCAGTATTTAATCTAGCTTTAAACTTTATACGTATGATTATTGTAACTGATCAGATAAGCTAATCTGATATCTGTTAAACTGACCTGATCTGATACCTGTTAAACTGACCTGACAAGCTGATCTGATACCTTTCAAACTGACCTGATAAGCTGATCTGATACCTCATAAGCTACTATAATACCTGTTAAACTGACCTGATAACCTGATCTGATACCTGTAGTGTGTTCAATTGCGGTTAACCGATTAACCGAAAACCCGGTTTTTGGCATAATTTCGGTTTTTAGGAAACCTGTTTTCCCCCTCCGGTTAACCGGGTTTTTTACATCTATAAAAAACGCCCATTTTCCCTATTTTATTGCTGTGTGTGCCTCATTGTTATCAGCTGTTTTTATTATTTCGCATTGAATTATTGTTTTTGTGTCAAATATCTGAAATTTGACACACAAAATAATATTTGACACATGAAAATAAATTAATGTATATATGTTGTTTAGCAAAAGCATGTAAACATTTAAAGTTAAATTGTGTTTTAAAAATAATGTATTGCTTTTTATTTAACAGAAATGAGTTGTAAAGTGTGGAAATACTTCAAAAAGAAAAATGAAAAGGCACAATGTACCAAGTGCTCAGAAATTCTTGCTTGTAAAGGCTCTTCCACTTCGTCGCTTAAGAGTCACTTACTTAGAATACACAAAATTGACATTGATGATGATGATGAAAAAGAAAAAAATTCAAATGAATTAATTTCATCTCAGACTTGCTTAAAAGATTATTTTACAAAAAAAAGTACAACCTCATCTCTTGCAGAGGTCTTATCTCGTTCGGTTGCTGAAGACGGGCTTTCCGTATGTGTACCGCACATATTGTAAAGTCTTATCTAAAGACAATTAATAAGGAAATGCTATGCCGAATATATTAAACTTTTTAAAGCAATAAAAGAGACTAAAGGAATGTTCTCCATTACTGTCGATGAGTGGGTTGATATCTCCAGTCTGAAATATATAAATGTAAGTGTTCGTTGCTTTAACCCTAGTACTTCTCAATTGGAAATATTCAATTTGGGACTAAAACAACTCACTGTTCGGGGAACTGCAGAAAATATAGAGTAGTATGTTAAAGATAAGCTTTTGGAGTTTGAAATCGATATCAATGATGACGTAGTAGCATCCACTCACGACGGTGCTGCTGTGATGAGAAAATATGGGGAATCTATGTCTCCTTTAAGTCAATTATGCTACAATCATGGCATTCAATTATATGTAGTAGATAGCTTTTACCACAAATCAAGTAACGGTAAATTGGATGACAGCGAATGGTTCGATATCAATGAAGAAAGTGACTATGAATCTGATGGCTCGTTTTGTCCCGTCGACAACCATGCTGTTCTTTCGCCATCAATTTACCCAACCATATCAAAAAATAGAAAAATGGTTAAAATGTTTAATAAAAGTCAAGATAAACAGCAAAAACTACAAAAATATGTAGCGGAACATGACGGACACCAGATTCTTTTAAAATTGGATGTTAAACATCGCTAGAACTCCTTAGCGATAATGATTTCTACATTTATAAAACTAAAATCGTATGTCTTCCATACACTACTTAATTTAAATTTAGAAACATTTTCCGAACCGGAATTCAAAATTTTGGATAATATATTGAACGTATTACAACCGCTCAATATTGCAGTTAATAAGATTTCAAGTGATACTGTGACACTATTGGAATCTGAGGTAATTTTAAAGTTTGCGTTCAACACAATTGGAAAATCAAATCGCAGTTTCGCACGAACTCTACTAGGATGCTTACGTGAGAGGATTTCCCAAAGAAGAAATACGACATTAAATACACTATTTTTATATTTACATAATGGTTGTTTTCCGAAATCTTGCGAATATATAAAATATTCGTCAAGGTCTACTACCAAAGAATTTGCTATGCAGCTCTACAAGAGGCTATTTTTTATTGTAGAAAATGAAACAATTGAAAGTGAATTAGACTCTGAAGACTTTGAAATTTTATCAAATTTCGAAAGTTTGGAGGAACAACTAAACTTGACTTTAAAATCTAGTCAAGACTAAAATAATAAATGCAAACGTGTTAATCTTAATAAACTTAAAGATGATTTCGAATATTTGCAAAATTCAACAAGAGAACGGAAAAATTATATATTCTATACCATGCTCATCTTACTATTAATCCGACGTCAACTATCAGTGAAAGAGTCTTCTCGGTATCATCTTTAATAAAAACGAAATTGAAAAACAGAATGTCTCCTAAACATTTGGATTGTGTTTTGCTTTTGGAATATTATCTTAAAAAAACTTCATAAAATTCACATTTGGTCTTTATAAATTTTTTTAGTCACTATCTTAGTTTCTCTCACCACAAAGTACAAATTTTGTGTAACAAATACTATTTTTTAAGTTATTTTTGTTGTTTTTTAAAATTAAAATGAATTGTTTTTACGTAATTTTTTTTTTGTTATTTAATGGTGGGTTAACCGATCAACCGGGTTTTTCGAGTTCGGGTAACCGAAACACAGGTTTTCAAGAAAGTCGGTTTTTTGAAAACACTAGATACCTGTTAAACTGACCTGATAAGCTGATCTGATACCTGGTTAGCTGATCTGAAAACTGAAATAAATAAACATCAACAATTAAAAGATACATTGAAGTCTATCACAGAACCTTTAAAAAAATTTATCAATAAATACGTTGGTAGACCGGTTAAAAGAGCACTCGAAAACTGAAATTAATGACAATGAAAGTTTTCATCCCCAGAATTCAGGTTGGTGGACAAATATCACGCTAGGACTGTTTTCTTTAATGTTTCATAAAAAACCAAAAAACTATGACGAATTCGAGCTTGAAATCTATAAAAAAAATATTACTTACTACCAACGCGCACAGGAGAGACTATACGTCTGATGGCCAAATCAAAGGGAGCAAAGCGCATAAGTACAACCATATTATGGGAAAACTTTTCAAAGGAGAACATCATACAAGCTCATTAGATGTAACAAAAACTAATTATTTAAGAAGGGGTTTCATGCAGTTTAACCCTCATAATCTAAACTATATATACTGGGATGATCCAAACGAGTTGGTAGATCGACTTAGACTACTGCTTGCATCACAGTCTACAGGCTATACTAATCACAACAATGAAATTGTCTCAATTATTGAAGAACTAAGTAAAGCTAATGTAATAGTAAAAACTATATACATACAAAGATTTTTATATAAAGCATGTCCGTTGATAAATTTGGGCATTATATTAACGATAGAAGTAAAGTAATTTCAACCAAAAATGCACCTAAGTTGTTGGGCTTCTTTATGGATACGAACAAAAACATTCATGTCCAATACAACAGAATCAAAAATGTAGCAAACGCTCTGGAGGAAAACGATGTTATCAGTAAATTGTTTCTGCAAACTGAACTCAAAAAACAGCAACAGGAAGTAGCTTTCCAATTAGAAAATCTTAATGCTCATTTGCAGGATATCAATTACAAAATGGATGATAATAAATTATTTTTTTATTTATAAGGAAATTGAAGAGCTACGAGAAAAAAATTTATGGAATAGAAAATTACATGTTCGTATCAATAGCTGAAAGTACACCAAATAGATCACAACAGACTTAAAAAATCGACTGGAAAAATAAAATGTCTTCAAAAAGAAATATTGGAAATGAATTGCATAAGCAGGCTCGAAAACGTTTTGTACGTCGTAGAGTTGTGATGAAAGGAATAGATGATCTTTGGCAAGCTGATTTAGTTGAAATGGGAAATTATTCCTTAGACAATAGAAAAACCGGTTTTTGCTAACTGTAATTGACACATTCTCAACATTTGCTTGGGCAGTACCTTTGAGAAGAAAGAATGCATTTGAAACAACCCAGGCAATGGAAAATATTTTCAAATTGGGACGAGTACGGAAAAACTTGCAAACAGACGATGGTAAAGAATTTTTCAATAAACATTTCAGTCAGTTGATAAATAAATACAATATTAATCACTACTCAACATATAGCACTATGAAAGCCTCAATAGTAGAACGATTCAATAGAACATAAAAAGAAATGATGTGGAAAGAATTTAGCTTTAATGGTTCATATAATTGGATTGATATATATGTATATAGATATGTCCATTGAAATGTCACTGTCAAATCGTTGATAAGTTGAGAAGTTTGAAACTTTGCAAAACTGTGGTTGAAGTCTACTGACGATTTGGTAAGAAGCACCAATGAAATACATATAGACATTGCTTAACCACCCAACAAATAAATTTCATATTATAATAGTACAATGACAATATGTCAAAAAATTAGTTTATTAACAATTCAATTGAGATTTTATTTTTCATTTTGCCTTATAAATACTTTCATTGTTATCCAAGGGATTTCTAATTGTATAAAGGAATAGAAAAATAAAATAGAGTCGTATCGAACAAAAGTTGTTTGTTGGGTTTGGTTTGTATAAGTTTCATAGCCTGCTACACTTATTATAATGTGATTTTTTGAAATTGTTTGTGAATTTTTATAGTTAATTTATTTAACATAATTCTCAGATGGTTTTTGGAAGTCTTTTAATAAGTTGAGAAGTTTGAAACTTTGCAAAACTGTGGTTGAAGTCTACTGACGATTTGGTAAGAAGCGCCAATGAAATGCATATAGACATTACTTAACCAACCAACAAATAAATTTCATATATTTCTTTTAGTAGCATATTTTTAATTACTGAATACTCATATGTAATGTTTGTGAATAATCTTTAACGTTAATTATTTTTGTATTTATATCATATATTCCATTATTTTTGCAATAGTTTTTTTGTTTCATTTGTAAGGGGAATATATTCAAACATTCTACCATGTATAATTAAACAATATACAGTTGTTCTGGTTGGTATATTGTTAAGCGTTTTCAATTCAAAACGAATATCTATTGGTCCAGTTTTAACAGTCTCATTTTGATGTGTTACATCTAAGACAATTATTGGCGCTATTGTTTTAAAGGCTTCTCGTGATAGTAGGGGTTATGGATCTCGTGAATAGTAGCTTTTTTAAAGCTTTTGATACATATTGTATAGTAGTGCATACCGATTTCGATAAAATTTCAAGTTTGGATCATCATACGGATATACGTCAGAGTTTAAATGTACCTTTATATTTGTTAAATTACAATGTTGAAATGTGTTATTATCATTCTTGCGAAACGCTAAAGGCAGGAAACGTGGTCTTTCATTTTCGCTAGCAAGCTTAACATTCCATAATACAGTAGTGGTTTCTGGAAGTGAAAGATAGTAATACATATTCCAACTTCTAAAGGATACATTTAGTGCCCGGTGGCTTAATTGTTTTAAACATTTCTGATTTGTGAACATCATCAGGTTGAACATGTGGCACTTTTCATGTAATATTCAGAATGGTTAACTTAGCTTTTTCAGTTAATACCTTAGATTTAAAAACTTGATTATCAGCTTTTGTTCTTAACAAGATTAATTCATGTTTCGAGTTAACTATTATTTTATTAAAACCTTCGGCAAATCCTAGCATATTTTTCAATGGCACACAAAAATTTAAATAACCGCTAAGAGGTACAAGATTTTTGTCACTATTGATTGGAGCCCATACAGCATTAATCAAATTATTGAATATAAACACTCTTTAATAGGTTTCAAATATAATCTAATATATATATTTTCTCCACGAAAATTTTTTTAAGTTTCCATCCTGATCGACAACTCTTAAAACCAGTGTAGATATTTCTCTCGAATTTATAGGTAAATATATTGGATTAGTCGGTCTTTCTGTTATTTTATATCCTGTGCTAACGTCAAGTAAAAACTGATGAATGGCACGTTATTTATATATGATCCATTCCCAATATTACATTCAATGATTACTGTATTAATATTTGTTATATCAACTGTTTTATCTGAAAAATGTTCCACTTGTTGTCGTAATACTCTCTTACTAAAACCAAGCAAAGATCCAATTGATCGTTCTTTATTGAAATAGATAGGGTCTAGTGTACATTTTATAGATGTTACAAATGCATTAAAGTTTTCATTAATATAAAGATTACCTAAATTAGTCAAATCATGATATTGATCTTTAATTAAATCAACATTCCCACAGGTATCTCTATTACAGCTCTGGATATACGTCAAGACGTGTTTACTGTCGCTCCGTGAAAAGTTTTCCAAAAGTTATTAATTACTTCATTGTAAAATTTTTATCTGTGCTGTGTATTGCTGCTTGAATTGTTGCTGAAGGAATTGTGTAATTGGGTGCTGAATTAAATTGTTATTTGTAAGCCTGATTCAATATTACTTCAGAATTGGTGCTAAGTATACGCAGACACATATATCTAAATATCGAAAATCATATATGTATGTTTGGACATACATACTTACATCTCTACTAAAATGCTTCTGATAGTCACAAATTATTCCATCTGTGCGATCAGCTGGCTATGCTGAATATTTGATACATTTATTATCATTCGTTAACTGATTTATTTCTGTGTCGCCATCTGTTGGTGAGTTGATTTTGCAAACCCAGCGAACATTTTAAATTGCTCTTTTACCCTACTGCTATTTTACAAAAAACCCATATGATGTCTTGTCTAAATAATGGATGTACTCTTGATACCGATTATGAAAATATGATATGCTGTTGGCTGTGCCACGATTTGTGTCACTTTAAATGTAGTGGACTTTCAGGGATTGTAGCTGATGCTATCTCAAAAAATTATTCTATACGTTGGTGCTGCAATAGATGTAAAAAGATTGATGTTAGTTTCTACAGATTTTTTCAAGGTACTAAAACTTACTTTAACGAAATACAGAATGAAGTAAGCAAGCTTTCAGACCGTATTTCTACATATGGCAAACTTTTTGATGATTATAAACCACTTGAAAACTTAAAATCACCCATCCAACCTTCTCCTAAGCTTAGGAAATCTGCTAGGAAAGCTAATAAAAATAAAAATAAAGATCTAATCTCTGTGCCAATGGAAAATAATTCCACGCAAACATCCAAGAACCGTGCCTCTCCATGTGATTTACCTGTAGCATCTGGTTCTAATTCTACGAGCAGTGACATGAATTCTCCAGCAAATCATGTTTCATCAAATAACGTTTTAAGCACTGCAGTAGCCCTAGAGACTCCTGTAATCTCTGTGCCAATGGAAAATAATTCCACGCAAACATCCAAGAACCGTGCCTCTCCATGTGATTTACCTGTAGCATCTGGTTCTAATTCTGCGAGCAGTGACATGAATTCTCCAGCAAATCATGTTTCATCAAATAACGTTTTGAGCACTGCAGTAGCCCTAGAGACTCCTGTTAGTGCTGCAGTAATAAATAATTTGCCAGATGAGTGTACTAGTAATGCTCAAACTTTAGCATCGTCAAGTAACGTTAACTCTATTGTGAATCGTCCCAATACACTTAGAGTTATACCGCCAAATAAAACAATTTTCGTGTCTCGACTAGCGCCAGATACTACTGTCGAAGAACTACAATCGTACATAAATTTGAATTGTGGTACCAACTTAGGTGTATCAGTGTATAAATTTTCCTACACAGAACCAAGAATAGTTGCATCTTTTAAGATTACAGTACCGGATGAGTTATTTAACAATATTATTTCTCCTGGATTTTGGCCTGATGGTATATACGTTCGTGAGTTTATGTTTAAAACAAGAGAAAAGAATGCTGTTCGATTGCCGTCATCTGTAAAATCTACTTCAAAAAACTAAATGGTCATACTGAAAATTTTACTCTTTTATATCAAAATGTTCTTGGCATTAATACAAAGTTATCATCTTTATTTAATCAAAGTTATGCGTTTGATTTTCAAGTTATCGCTTTCACTGAAACTTGGCTTAATAATAATGTATTGGACACAGAAATAATGGGTGCAAGTTACTTAATATATAGACGTGATCGTGGCAATAACATGAAAGGAGGAGGTGTATTAATTGCAGTGTCAAGCATGCTTTCTTCTGAAAAGTTATCGTTTACTTCTTCACTGGATATTGAGTTTATGGGTGTTTTGGTAAAAATAAATCATAAAAAAATTGTCATAACCTGTTCGTATATTCCCCCAAATTCTCCTGAAATAATTTATAGAAAGCATTCGGATGCTATTTCAACTGTTGTGCACATGTCTCATCATAATGATAGCATCATCCCAGTTGGTGACTTCAATATGCCAACGATTTTTTGGGATTTTTCGGCTGATAATGGTTGCTTTACACTACATAATTCTACTTTTAGTCTGAAATATAACGAGTTTATTGATTGCTTATTGGATATGAATCTTTATCAGATAAATGGCATATATAATGATAACCATAAGCTTTTAGATTTAATGATATTAATGACAACCATAAGCTTTTAGATTTTTTCCTTTAACCTTACCGGAGGACTGTTATCATCCCACAATCTTAATATTTACATGTTTTCCATCTGTTTATATATCTCGTTCTGCGTACAACTCAAAAGTCAAGAGTTTATGTTTTAAAAGGGCAAATTATAACAAAATAATCGAACTTCTACACAATACAGACTGGCACAATTTACTCGTAGCTTCGAGCTTAGAACACAATCCCAATGTTGTTGATCACATAACCATAAAATTCTACGATAGGGTTTATTGGATCTTGACCCAATGTGTTCCTAAACAAGTCGCTTCTCAAGTATCTGGACCTCCATGGAATTCAAAGTTTCTTTCCAAACTTAAAAATAGCAACAAAAAAAATTATAAAATATACAAAAAATCAGGATCATCCTCAGATTTTGCAAAATACTCTGTTGCCCGTGCCGACTATAACAAGTTAAATCTTAAATGTTATAAATGTTACTTACAAAAAATTAAAAACAACTTGAAGAAAAATCCAAGGTCTTTCTACAATTTCGTGAACTTAAAAAGAAAATCAGTTTCCTTTTCGCCCACTATGAAACTAAATGAAAAAGAATCAGATAACGAGGCTGAAATTAGTAACTTGTTTGCGGATTTATTTTCATCTACTTATTCTGTTGATCAAACTATTACTACTGGGTTGCAATCAAATTTTTGTCCTGGAAGTCAATCTATTTTAATTCCATTTCTGGATGAAATTTCTGTTCTTAATGGATTGAAAAAACTGAAATTCTCGTACAAGAGTGGACCTGATAATGTTCCTAGCTGTGTTCTAATTAAGTGTGCTGATGCCTTAGTGTTTCCTCTTACATTATTGTACAACCTTTCAATTAAAGTTGTAAAATTCCCTGAAATGTGGAAGAATTCTTATATTATTCCGTTGTTTAAATCTGGTACCAAATCTGACATTAAAAATTACAGAGGAATCGCTAAACTGAGTATTATACCGAAACTCTTTGAAAATTTAATTACAAGTAGCTTGTGCCACCAGGTGTCATCAACATTATGTTCTAGTCAACATGGTTTTTGTAAAGGCTGCTCAACTATAACCAACCTCATACAATTTACAACTTTGGTAAATCGTGGTTTTGTCAATAAAAATCAAACTGATGTAGTCTACACAGATTTCAGTAAAGCATTTGATAAAGTTAACCACAAACTTCTATTGAGTAAACTGCATTATATGGGATTCATACATGGCTGTTTAAATTGGATTAGTTCATACCTTACTAATAGGAAACAAAATGTTTTATTCAAAAGTACTATATCTAAACCGATCCCCGTTACGTCTGGTGATCCCTAGGGAAGTCAACTGGGACCCCTATTATTTTCACTATTTATCAATGACTTACCTGCAGTTATCAAAAACTCATTAATTCTTATGTATGCTGATGACGTAAAAATATTTTTTACCTACAATATCTTTGATGATCATAAGTTTCTTCAAGCAGATTTAAACTCTTTGTACTCTTGTACATTGAATCAAAAAAAACGCAAGTATATGTGTTTCTTTCGGAGGAGCTATTTCAACGTTAAATATTTTTTGGGTGGTTATGAGCTGGAAAATGTTTGCACTTTCACAGATCTTGGAATTTTACTAGATCCAAAACTGAATTTTATTCAACATATATCTCTAACTGTTAGAAAAGCCAGAAGTCAACTGGGGTTCATCAAACGCTGGGCAAAGGAATTTGAAGATCCTTATGTTACTAAGCAGCTTTTCACATCGCTTGTTCGTCCCATTTTGGAATATGGGTCAATAATATGGGATCCAACATATAAGGTTTACATCAACATAATTGAATCTGAACAAAAACAATTTTTAATATTTTGTCTTCGAAGTTTGCAATGGAACCCATTTTGTTTGCCTTCTTATAAAGCTAGACTAGCTCTTATTAAGTTACCATCCCTAAGTAGTCGAAGATCTATGTTAAACACCTTATTTATTTTAAATATAATTAATGGTAAAACCTGGTCTGAATTCTTAATCGAAAATTTATCATTTTGTGTTCCTCAACGCCCTACTCGTTTCTTCTGTCTACTTAATATTAAATTTCTAAGAACAAATTACGCTAATTCTGATCCTTTTATTAGATGCTGTAAGGACTTTAACAAGATATATTATTATGTTGATTTCTCTTTTAGTGAAAATTTGATTAAACGAAATATTTTGTTTGCATTAAATAACAGCCAATAATTGATATTTCTTTGAATTATAATCTGTATTTGTGTATATGCATGTATATAAATAGTCTGTAAGAATTGTAAATTCATAGACTGTAGAATAAATAAATAAATAAAAAAAATATAATCACCAATATGAAATAAATTGTTTTCAACATCAACATTTGGTATTGTGTTATAGGTAGCAAATCTTATTAATCCACAAACATAATTCTTATCCAACACAATGGGATGGAAATAGTTTGTCACAAGTAATGCTGAATGTCCGTTTAACGTTAATGTTAACGACATCTTGACGTTCGATGAATGAATAAAACAATTTTAAATTAACACCATTTCTTTTATAGGAATATATCGTTAGCCTTAATCCAAGAATTGTGTTTTGATGAAAAGCCTAACCATTTAACATAGATCATGCTTCCTTTTCTCTTTAAAACTTTTTCAACTGAATATGTTTGTGGATAGTTTGTTATCATCAGCTCAAATTTTATGTTTTTGATAGTCTTCTAAAATATATGTTTTAGGATTCGTGTTTCTTATAGTTTTAACTTTGAAAATTTCTGTAGTAGAATTTGGTGTATAATCTTTTTCAAATACATGTTTATATTTACTTATTCGAACATCATCACCAACTCTAAACTTTGGTTTTTTAAAAATTTTTTAATTATTATAGCCCGTATCTAAAAGAGATTTTTCTTTAGATGAATTCACTTCACTAGGTGTAATTTTTATTGTTCTATGAAATGTATTATTATATTTATCGACGAGTTCTTTATATATATTTATCCATTTATACGATCCTTGATAGCTAAACTCTTTCCACATCATGGTTTTTAATGTTCTACTATTGATGTTTTCAAAACACTATATGTTGAATAATGTTTAATTGAATATGTTTCCATTAATTGTTGAAATTGATTATTATAGAATTCTTTGCCATTATCTGTTTGTAAGTTTTTTGGATGACGATTAATATTATTAAAAATACTTTTCATAGCATCCGTTACATTTAAGGCAGTTTTGTTTTTTACCGCTACAGCCCATGCTTTCTTCGAAAATGTATTTATTACAGTTAGCAGATATCGATATCCGTTGTTCTTTGTTTCATAATTCCCGATCTCAAGTAGATCCTATTATTCGTTTTTATGATTATTATGACCAGCACACTCTGATGAAAGAAGTAAACGTAGTCTGTTAACAAATTCATTTGGATTATCCCAATATATATAGTTGGGTTTACTATTGACAACCGATCTTAACAAGAATCCATTGCCCTTTGTTAATATCGTATTAATTAACGGTTTAATTACATGTTGATATTTATATGAATTTGAACCTTTTATTTGATCTTCAGCTTGAAAATTACGTTTATATACATTTGTAGTCATTAAGATTTCTCTACAATTCTCTAAATCTTTTTCAGTATAATGTAAAGGTTTTGAATGAAATAATAGTTGAAATAATCTTGGTGTCATATTCCACTTTGTACTTCCCAATTGAAAATAGTTATCATCATTTAATTTTAGTTCGTTATTTGCATATCGCCAATATCCTCTTTCGACTATGTTGAAGCCATAAACTTTAGCTATTAGATTATTATTTAGAAGCAATTTAATATTTTTTTCGATTGTATGTAGTTTTGTATTATTATTATTATCATTTTCAATAACTCGATTATAGTCTTCAGCATCATCACAATTATCAGAACTTTCATCGAAACTATTATTATCTGATAGTGGTGTAAGCGTTGTATTTATTTTATCTTCATTAGGTTTATTATATTCTGATTGATAATTATCTGACCGATCATCGTCATCATAATTTTTTTCGTCTTTTAACTTGCGTTTAGAAGTTTTTTTTAGATTTCATCTCATCTTTCAACAAAATTTTTGATTGATAATCAGCAATTTTTTCACTTATCATATTCAAAGGTTTAGTTATGGGTTTAAATGAATCTTCTAATAAATTATTTGTATCTACTTCATTTAATTTAATTTTTCCTTAAATATTTTTCTTGTCTAAACAATATCTTTTAACAACTTATTATTCATTTTAATCTGTTATGTATCTGATGACGATCTGTTATGTATCTGGTTTCAACCTGCTTTATATCTGATCTGTATCTGATCTGCATCTGCTCTGTATCTGGCCTATATCTGATTTGTATCTGGTTTATGTATGGTTATGGTCTGGTTTGTATCTGTTTACGATCTGCTTTATATATGCACTGAATCTGGTTCCAATCTGTTTATACCTGTATGAATTCGTTAAAACCTTTTATATATCTTCCCAAATCCATATTTAACTCTCCAACACTCCCCACAAATCTTTGTAAACTCCTTAAACGATATATCACCAACAACATGATCATTGTATTTATGCTTTAAGTTGATTTCATCTTGTTTAAATATTATAATCATATTTGCATTGTAACGTATTAGATAGAGGTTTAGGAATTTTAGTATATTTTTGACATAGATAAAAGCAATCAATATGCTTGTATCTCCCAATACAAAAGTAATCTCTTATAGTATTCTGTTTTTCACAAATGACATCATCGAATATAATTATAGAATGTGCTTCAGTCGGACTTAGAACTTTTTCTTTTTTCATTTCCCGAAACCGTAAACAGATAACTGTCTTTTATTGGATTAATATCTTTAGATAAATATACTTTGTTTGATATAATGATTTAGAATAAATGTAAGTATTTTGAAAGGCAAGACCATTAGAACTTTCTATTATACTAATCATCACATTAGTTTTTCCACAATTTGAAGGTCTTACAATTAGTACTCGTATTGAATTTGGTAACTATGTACTATGTACAATCGTTTGTTTATTTTCTTCGTATCATTTGCGTTTTTACAACAATTTGTTTTGCTTGTTTAATTAACCGCATATTGATTGATTGATAATTAAAATGATTACCCTTATACAAGAAAATTGTATCATTTTTAATTAATAGTTTAAATCAGACGCAACTATAATAAAAATGGTTATAAATTATAAAAAAGCTATAAACGAGATCAGTATAAGACTGGAAGAGGTTTCGTTAACAAGTTAATAAATAAATTACCAGTAGAGCTACATTTACCTGGATATCAGTTTTGCGGTCCTGGTACAAAGCTTGAGAAACGATTGAAAAGAGGAGATAGAGGGATAAATTTATTGGATGCGGCTTGCAAAGAACATGACATTGTACAATCAAATGATATTAATAAAAGACGTAAAGCTGATCAAATACTAGTTGAAAAGGCTTGGCAACGAGTAAAATTTAAAGATAGCGACGTATATGAACGAGCAAACGCTTGGCTTGTAACGATGGCAATGAAAGCTAAAGTAAAATTTGTACTAGGTATGACGAGAAATAAATCTTGTAAATTGAAAAAACAAAAGAAAAAAGGATTTGATCGAAAACTGTTTTCATCTACTGTAAAAAATACATTGAAAGTTTTAAAAAATGAGAAGCCTGTTAATATAAATGATGCTGTTAAAATTGCAAAAAAACGTTAATTTAAAATTTAAAAGCAAAAAGAGCGCTAATATTAGTATACCAAGAGTTATACCTATACCTAAAATTGGTGGAATTCTTCCTTTAATTCCAAGTTCAACAGCACTATCCGCACTTAGAGGTTTGCCTACTAGTGGAGCAGCTATTGCTAAAGCTGTTGATAGTAGTAAAAATGGAAAGGAGCAACTAGCTGAATCTACTCGTCACAATAGATATATGGAATCAGTTGCCATGGGAAAATCAAACATACAAATCTTAAACCATACAAATCTGGACACGGTCTTTATTACAACCCAGCTCCAAAAAAGTCTTGAATAATCTGCCTAATCGAACATTGACGGACTTGGATTTATATAAATATTGCAGTCAACTCAAATATTTCAGAGGTGTTTTTATGCGGGATGGTTTACCTAAAAAGCCATTAGAAGAGGAATGTGATATTGTTAGTTTAGATAATTTAAATGGTCCTGAAACTTATTGGGTAGCATATTACAAAAAGCTTTATGATAAGGAATATTTTGATAGTTTTGGAAACTTGCAGCCGCCACTTGAAATTATCAATTACTTAAAGCCACCCATTCAATACAATTATACACAAAAACAAAAATTTAATACAATTAATTGTGGCCATTTAGGTTTGAAATTTTTATTTAACCCTAGAAGGATACTGTGAGTAAAATTTACTAACATAAGAAATAGATTTGTTCGTAAATTAGCAGGTTGGCCACTCTGAAAGTCAAGCCACTAGCAGTGCGTGGCCCACTCTGTCATTAGTTGGCGGCCTCAAGCATTGAATGGTGTTGTTTAATTTATCGCGCTTGTGGACAATTTCAAAAAAGTTATTGAGTAATATTTACTTATCGGTACCCTTTACGTACTTAATTGTGTAAGTCAAATTTACTCATCAGTACCCTTTACGTACTAATTTGGGTGAGTCATATTTAGTTATCAGTAACTTACTACGTGTCTAAAATATATATGTTGTGCTAAATTGTGACAATTATGTTTTTGTTTTGTATTATGTTACCGTAAAGAAAAGTATAAGAGCAAAATGTTTTGGATGCAATACTTGGACTAGAATCTGAGGAAGAAGACAATTTGGAGTTGGAGCTTTGTAACTTTGATGAGGATTCTTGGGACAGTGTTGCAGATCCGGAATATCAACCAGAAACGGGAGGAAACACCTGCAAGCAGCAAACGTAAAAAACAAAAACTTAGTGAGGAGAGAAGAAATAAAAGATCAGCAACTAGTTGGATTTAGATGCAAATGTCTATTTAGGATGCATATTTCCTCTAAACCCACCAAGTATGGGATCAAAATTGTCATGTCTTGTGATAGCGGAACAAAGTTTATGTTGGATGCCATTGTTTACCTTGGAAAAGGAAGTGTAACTCCTGCAATGGCTGCTGATGAATATTATGTTGTTGAACTGCTGAAAAATGTAAAGGGGACCAATAGAAATGTCACGATAGACAATTGGTTTACGAGTGTACCACTCATTCAACGTCTCCGTCATGAATACAAAATACAACTGCTGGCACAAGAAAAAATCACAATTGCCTATTGAAGCTACAGATATAAAGTTTCAAAAACGAGCCGCATCCACTTCATTGTTTATATTTCATGAAGATTTGACAGTTGTATCATACAAGCTCAATAATAAAAAACTTGTATTATTGGCATCTAGTATGCACAGTACGGGTAGTATTCATGAGACCACTGGAAAACCAGAAATAGTGCATGTGTGCAACTGAAGAAAAGGAGTAGTTGACAGTTTTGATCAGATGTGACAAAACATTAACCATAGCAGGAAAACGAGAGATGGCCTATAGCATTTTTCCAAAATGTGATGAACATAGCTGCAATAAACGCAAACATCGTTTACGCGCACAACATGTGTAGTCGTGGGCAAAAGCCAGAATCCCAACTTAATTTTATGTTATCTCTACACAAGGAGTTAACAGAAGGATTTCAAAGGAAAAGATTAGCAACTAATACAAACATGAGCCTGGCGTTAAAAAAAAATCCATTCAAAACATTGTAGGCGCAAGCCAAGAGGCCCATAGTGTCGGAGAAGACCAAAAGGGGCCAAGAAAGTACTGTAATTTTTGTAGTTATACCAAACGTAGATACAGCACCACTTATTGCAATTATGGAATAGGTATTTGCAGTGAACATGCACAAAAAAAGTGCCCTGACTGTGCTTGGAAAAGAATTTTTATGTATTCATAATCGTCAAAAATCAATAATAAAGTATTATTTTTGCTTATATATTATATTTTACTAAAAAATTACACTTATATTATATGTTGGCTTTAAATTTTTTTCATTTAAAACCACCACTTTACAAAATTAATCAGATAATAACGCAATAATTCTGAAGTGAGTAAAATTTACTCAGCGGTGCCTATAAGCGCCTACAATTTAACCTTACCTTTCTAGGGTTAATAAATATAATTAGAAATAAAAAAACAATACACGTTTTTATCGAATTCAGATTCATAGGCTAATTGTTCGAACTTAATTTAAATCTCAGAAAGAAATGATGATAAATATTCCAAGGCACACAGGAAAGTCAACATCAGTTTTATTCAACTTACACAGCAGAGCAGAACAGCTGTTTTCGAAAGTCGCAACACTTTCATCATCAGTGCTCATTTGTATATTGTGTTTGTCACCACTTTTTAGGTGGCTTAGTTCAATGTGGTAACAGTTCCTATTTACACATATTTTATTGTGAAAAAGAATCCGAGAACTGTATCAACCTGATGTTAACACGTTTTTGTTTTAATACCCGTGTTACCGTTTCATTATTTTCTTCATGTCCCATTTTTCTGATTTTTTTGTTGTTTTTTTTACACTTTTTCTTTTATATATATATATATATATTTTTTTTTTTAGAAATATGCCTATATTAAAATCTCAAAAATGTGAGGGATGTGGTTTATATTAGGAATATTATTTTTAGATAATCACAGCAAAGGTTTTAAGGTTTATTTTACGTAAATAGTCTTAAACTAAAAAAATTTAAAAAACCGATTAAATGGATTACACGTGCTTCTAATTTGAACTTGTTTTTTTACCACAACTAAAAAAAATTAAAAACAACTGATTAGATAAATTGTGTGCATGAATTAGAAATTTAAACTTATTTTTTACTACAACTAAGATAATTGAAAAAACAATTGATTATATGAATCGTGTGTTCAAATTAGAAAATTGAATTTGATTTTTTTTTTACCACAACGCTTACTAATTTTAATACTTTCAAATTAAAACAATTTCTATAATTTCGGTCCATAAATATTGCGTCAGAATTAGACATGTGTGCTTTATCAAAATTTTTGATGGTGAACACAAATTGCGTGAGAATCGGAAATGTGGTTACTAAGTGCGCGAGAATTTGAGCTTATCAATTTTAATACTTACAAATTAAAACAATATTTTTATTATCTTCAACCCGTAAATATTGTGTAAGAATTAGAAATGTGTATTTATTTTCTTATGAAGATTAGAGTTTAATAGCTTTTTGCATGACTATATAAACCATCGATTTCTTAATTATTAAAATCATTCAAGAAGAGCGAAGAAAGCTGCTGTCATTGTAATACAAGATAATGAGGAGACAAGCTCGTCTCCTCCTGCTCAACTGCAATTACCACCTCCTCAACCGCAATCACCACCTCCTCAAGACTATGAGGAAACAAACTCGTCTCCTCCACCGCAAATAGTAGAAGACGCTGATGATGATGATGTTATATAATCAACATATAACCCAACTAGCTTCTTTTGAGAAATTAAAAGAAGACAACCAAAAGAAGCTAATGCGAAGTGAAAGCAGGGTGAAGAAATACACAAAGAGGGTAAATGATAAAAATTTAAAAAAATTTGTTTTTAAATATTAAAAAAGAGAGGAAAACAACCTCTTTAAAAAATTGTATTACAAATAAAAAAGAAGTGTTCGCTATGCTTCGATGAACACACTGGATATAGTATGGTGTATACAAGTTGTATGCATACATTCTGCATCCAGTGTTTTCTACAATATAAAAATCCGTTGTGTGCCACATGCAGACAACGGGTTAATTATCAACAACTAATGAAAGTCGGTTTGTCTTCAAAACATACTCAAACCCCTTCCATTAGTAAAAGCATATTGAACATTTTATTTTTTTTACTAAATATGTTAAAAAAAAACCAAATGTAAAAATTTTTTAAATAAATATTTAGTTTTATTAAATAAAAAACAATGTAAAAATTTTTTAAATAAATATTTAGTTTTATTATTAAAAATATTTTAAGATTTATATGTTACAATTGTATTAATAAAAAATAAAATATACAAAATAAATATTGTTTTATTGTTAAAAATATTTTTTAGGATTCTACTTAAAATATTCAACAATTTTTTCTATAAACTTATATCTGTTATAAAAAAGCATACATGCACATTCATTTATATTATTCATTAAAATGTTTTCACAATCACATTTATGAATTTCATTATATATATATATATATATATATATATATAAACGGTTTATCAACATTATCATATATTCGTATTTCATTTATCATTTTATCTTTATGAACTTGATTAATTTTCTTGCTATCTATATTTAACAGATTCTCCAATTTAGCTGATGAAATCATGATGATGGTGACGTTAGAATGTAATTATAAACTAAATAAAATAATATAATTTTAAGACTATTTATTATAAAAAATTTTTTTTTGTAAATAAAACAATAATTTCAACTCAAATTTTTCAATGTTTTCTTTATTTACAAATTAATAAAATTTCTCAATATAATTACAGTTTTTTCAGCACACATTTAATATGAATTGTTTTTATGATGATAGTTACAGATATTTATATTTTCATTATTTTTATATAAAGTTCTTATATTTGGAAAATTGTATTCATCTAAATTATATATACATATTTCTTCCTTCGCAATCTGTTGTTTTAGCCATTTAGCTTTTTCAAGTTCCTTCATCTTTCAGTGTTGTTGATATATACTCCCTAAATTCATCTAATGTAGAGTTTCCATCATTCTAGCGAATTCCATGTAAATGATTATATAACCATTTATTTGTAATCTTTTCCTGACATGATAGTTCTGAATATTTAAAAGGAGGTTTGGATGAGAAACGTCTTGATTTTTGAATCAACTCCAGAAACGCTAATTTCTTTTCCAAATAATTTATTATCAGTGTAAAATCCTTGTACGTCTATTACTATAAACCTCTTTTGATTCATTGTTATAATACAACTAATAATTTTAATAAATGTTATATATTTTTTATATTATTTTATTAAAATTTTTTTTAAATTTTTTTGTTTAATTACAAAAACAAGCCTATAATAGAATCCATCTGGAGCTTTTCTTATAAAATATTCTCCCAGCGAAATATCGTTGATCGTTTCATCTGGTATATAGTTATATTTCTCAGGTAAAAATACAATTTGATTCTCCAACTCCATCACAACTCTTACTACATATAAAGTTAGCTTTTTAGCACATCTTACTATTTTCATTGATTCATGAAAAGGAAAATCTCTTAGAGATAAAATAGTTTTTTGATATTTTTTTTTTCCCAATCCATTAAGTATTTCTAAAGTATTCAGCATTTTGTATTTGTTTTATTTTTGAAGAATAGATTAAAGAATAGATATTTATTCAACAAATTTTATAATAAGAATGATGAATTTCATTATCTACACCGCTATTTATATCAAACATTCAGGATTTAATTCACATCTAATGTATGAACTTATATATTTTAATATTTAGTATTAAAAAACTGACAACACGTTTTAAAGCACATCCGGTGTGTAAAAATTTTTTTATGCGTTACAACAAAACAACTGATAACAATATATTTAATGCTTTTTAAAAAATGTGTTTGAATTTCATAACCATAGCTTGACCTTAATGACCTTGCATTAACATCTGATGTATAAATCACGTCTAATGTATGAATTTATATATTTTAATATTTAGGATTAAAAACAACTAATAACACGTTTTAAAACCACATCCGGTGTGTAAACAAATTTTTTTTGTTGAATCCTGACTGATAAGAATATATATAATATCCTTCATCATTAAAGTGTACATTATGTAATTTACAAACCGCAAAGAGTTTCTAACACATTCCCATAATATAAAACATATTCAAAATATGGAAGAAGCTACTGTTTATTGTAATACCTGTAAAAAACATATCACGAAAACGAATTGGCACTATCATTTACGTACTACCATTCATAAATCAAACAATGCTAAACAAATTAATAATGATAACGTTAAAAACCGGGTAGCAACATACGCAATTCAAAATGATAATAACGATAGCTTAATACCCGAAGTGTTTTTAAATGAAATAAAGAAAAAAGTTGTAAAATTGTTAAGAGATTCACTACAACAACATTGTAACATAAAATTTAATTGTGAACTCTTTTGCGAATGTGTATTAATAAAAGAAGATGATTCATGCAGTGTGGATATGAAATTGCATCAAACTAAAATGATTATTCTTAATATAGCTTCAACAACAGATGACATTTTTGAAAACTAATTTAATTTTAGTGTGATGTTTTAGTAAAAAAGATGAGTGAGTTCCAAGAGCGTGATAGTGGATGGGCATTGATAGAAATATGTCATTTTGAAATTTATATCAATCAGTATAAATGTTTGAAGTGGCCTGAATTTATATGCTTACCAGCTAACATTTAAAAAAATATGCATGTGTCAATGTAAAAAACAATGATGAATATTTTTTTAAGCGGGCTATAATATCAGCACTGTGTCCAAGTGAATTCAACACAAATAGATGCATATCGTATAACATTGAAAACATACATGATGATATTATCATTCTACAAAATAATATGATTTTAAATTTCACAATTTTAAATTCCTCAGTATCCGTTAATAAAATAAAAGATTTTGAAAACAATAACCCTGAAATAAGTGGACTAAAAGGTGATAACATAGTTGGACCATATTACTTTACTCAAGCCGAGAAGAAAAACAACTTCAGTTTATTGTTGTTGGAAGAAGGAGAACGGTTTCACTATGTATGGATCAAAAATATGTCAAGGCAAGGTAAAATTTTATAGATATATATTCTTTATTTCTTACAGGTTAATAAAAAGTCGACTGACAAAACATACTTACCAAAGAAGGTGACTAAGATGCCTAGTTTAGATGAATGTAAGTTAAGCTTTAAAAATTCCAAGAAGCAAATGTGCCTTTTGTAATGTATGCCGACTTTGAATGTAATTTAGAGTCGGTTAATATACAAGATTCAACAAATATTAAATCTTTACAAAAGCATATTCCATTTGCTTGTAGCTATTACATAAACTGCTCGTTAGACACTTGTTTAAATTTATTTAGAATTTATGGTGGTGATGATGCGCCGAAACATTTCTTTAAAAATTTAGTTAGTGATGTCTTAAACATATATAATAATTATATAAGTGTTGTAAAACCAATGAATTCCTTAACATCAGTTCAACAGATAAAGCAAGACAAAGACAGAGTATGTCATATTTGCAATCAATTTTTATCTTTTGATGATAGGGTAGCAGATCATTGTCATTTAACAGGCGAATATAGAGGTCCCGCTCATAATAAATGTAATCTAGAATATTAAATTGCTAATTTCATTCCTATATTTTTCCATAATCTTTCGGCATATGATTGTCATTTGTTTGTAAGAGAACTTTCGTCTATTGCAGGTGATATAAATATAATTCCTCTAAATAAAGAACTAACTATACTAGTATCCATATCAAAGAGAATTTTGGTAAATGATAAACATTCAATTGAATTACGTTTTCTAGACTCATTTCGATTTATGTCGTCTAGGTTAGAAAAGTTAGCAGGATATTTATCAGATGAAGATCTAAAAAGTGTAAAATCAAATTATCAAAATATTGCCGAGTTCAATATAATGAAACGTAAAGGTGTCTTTCCTTACGATTATTTAGATGCTGTTAATCGTCTTCATGAATCACAATTACCACCACGTTCAGTCTTCTTTAATAAGCTAACGAATGAATCGTGTAGTGTGGATGATTATGAACATGAAGTAGATATTTTATTACTTTGTGATATATTTGAAAGTTTTAGAAAAGTTTGTAAAAGTATTTATAATTTAGATCCTTGTCAGTATTATACTACCCCAGGTCTTTCATGGGATGCTATGCTAAAATATACAGAAACAGAACTTGAATTATTAACCGATATTAATATGTACAATTTCGTTTTGCGGGGTATTAGGGGAGGTATTGTACAATGTAGTAAAAGACGATCAGTGGCTAATAATATATACATTAGTGATTATGATTCTACTAAAAAATCAAATTATCTTATTTATTTAGATGTTAATAATTTGTATGGTTATGCAATGTCGCAATACCTTCCCTACCAAAATTTTAAAGGGATAGAAAATGTTGAAAATTTTAATGTAAATAATATAAAAGAAGATAGTCCTATGTGATATATACTTGAAGTAGATTTAGAATATCCAACAACATTACACGACTATCATAATGATTTCCCATTTTGTGACGAAAACAAAAAAATTGAGACCATGAAACAATCAAAATTAATTATAGACTTAAATCACAAAACAAATTATATAATAGACTATAGAAATCTTCAGCAATGTCTCCAAAACGGTTTGGTTTTAACTAAAATACATAGAATAATTCAATTTAATCAGTTGGGTTGGTTAAAAAAGTATATTGACTTAAATAATCATCATAGAACAATAGCTAAAAATACATTTGAACAAAACTTTTTCAAGCTTCTAAACAATGCTGTATATGGTAAAACTATGGAAAATATAGATAAAGGAAAAGATGTAAAAATGGTTTGTGAATGGGAGAGTAGAGGTAAGAGGTTAGTGGCTAGAGCCCTCATATCTAAGCCTAATTTCCATAGTTCCCTTAAAATTCATGAAGATATGATTGCCATAGAAATAAGTAGAACTAAAACGTTCTACAACAAACCAATTTATATTGGGTTTTCAGTATTAGAATTATCGAAATTGAAAATGTACAGCTTTCATTACGATTATTTGAAACCTAAATATCGTGAGGATATTCATATGAATTATATGGATACTGACTCCTTCATATAAATTATGTTGTTTAAATAAATCAAGCGTTTACGTTTGAAAAAACAACTTTATTTTTTAAAGGAAATCTTAAGACTGACTTTTTAAAAATGTTTAAAATCTAATATAAGCTAAGCAACGTCAGTACTTTGTGCTTACGTTGCTGTCTAGCAAAATGTGGGAAAAATAACATGTGTAACTTGAGTTAAGCAACGTAAGTATTATATGCTTACGTTGCTGTCTAACATAATGTGGGAATAAAACTTTAAGGTTTCCCTACACTTTGCCAGCCATTATAATTATTTTGGGTATCAGGATGTAACTCCTCCACCCCTTGTTTGAAAATAGTACTGGATTTTAAGAAATTATGATTTTGTATTCTAAGTTTTTAGTATTAATATATAATCTTATATTTTAAAATACATTCGCAATAAGTACAACATTATTAAAATTAAAACTTATATATATATATATATATATATATATATATATATATATATTTATTACTCAAAGCAAAAATGTTACATTAATCCAGAACATGAAATTACATTTTTAAAAGCTAGTACAAAATTTTAACAATATATAAGATGAGGCTTTGTTTGCAAGTACTGAATCATTTATATTTTGGCTTGAAATCATATTAAATTTATCTTATTTCTAATAAAGTGTTATAAAAAAATTTATTACAGTTAAAAATTGTCTTTGAATAAAATCTTATCTTCAAAATCAACTGTTTAACAATTTTATGGATTTTATTAGTTATAAATCTTTTATTTTTTATAAGAATTTACGAAAATTGTTTTTTTTAGAGGAGTTATTACTTCGATATTTTTTTAATATGTTTTCTAAATCGATCGATCTATCCGAAATTTCTACTTTATTAACCGTTTTATTTCGTTTCTCCTTTAGAAATATAAATACAATAACAATTATTATAACAAAAGCAAAAAGGCTGATATTTAGTCCATAATTAATGTGTTTGTGCAACTTTAGTTCATCTATTTCTTTTATATTATTTGTCTGCTGTAAAATGTTACGATCGATTTTGACTTCTCCTACTTCTGAAAGATCAATTTGGTCTACATAATGGTAAATTTTCTCTACTGTTTCTTTCTGATTGTTGAATATTTCGTTATTTATTTCAATTTTGCAACCCGAAAAGTTAATCAAATAATTTCCGTTTATTGTCAGGTTTCTATCATTACAATTCTGAGAGATTTTGCTTTCTTTGGCGTTTTTAACTACTAAAACTCCGTCATTGATTTCTAAAACAAGAAAATGTTTATTGATTTTGAAATTACAACTCCTCATCACAGTACAATCCTTAAGTTTGAGCAGGTCCTTCAGAGCCGTATTTTCCAAGTATTCAAACTTCTCTTTGTTTACCTCAACAATGTATTTTATTTTGGACATTTGAATTTTCGAATGTCATTATCCCCAATTTAATCAGTTTAAATTTATAAAAGTCTATGTTATAGCGATTTATTTTTTCTAAAGTCAGAACGCTAGGGTGAATAATGTTATGTTTAGCGAAAGCAATGTTGTCTTGTATCTTATCAACATTATTCTCTAAGGTTTTAATCTTATGCATTTGATCTGAGTGCAGAAGTTGTTTAATTATTTCGTTATTTCTTGTCCTAATTTCGTTAAATGCCGTTTGTATATGAAATCTATCACTTTCTATTGATTTTTTTTAGTGTATAGATACTGTCGTTAAAATGCTGATTAATTACTATTTGTTCATTTAAATTTTAGATAATATTATGACTATTTTCGCGATTTATTCTTAGTCCTTCCATGATATCTTCCCTGTCGTTATTGTCCATTGTCCCAAAAACCCAACTTTGTACATTACCTACAAAGTTAAAAAGCCCTCTCTTTCTTCTGCCTATCTCTGCTGGTTTAATTGATTTTAGTTTACCCTGCAATAATGAAATTTCTCTAAACAGGATTTCCTTATTGGAAATATCCAACGTCTCAATATTTGTTTTTATTGTTTTTACAATATCTTCCAGAGCAAAAGGATCTATTATGTGAAGAACAGTTATTGTCTCGTTAACGACTTCTACTTGACCAAGTCGTATGGTGGTGAATCCCAGCTTATTTTCAATGAAGTTCATTTGCAGAAAGCCGTTCACCCGGACGAAAAGAGACATCATTAGCAACATTAACACCTGTAAATTTAAATGGTCGTTTGATATTACTTTCATGGATATTGGTTAAAGGGTGTTTTCTATATCTAGGTTGCTCCTTATGTCTTTTATTTTTATAATTCCTGACAAAACCTTCGGATCATTTTTCTTCGTAATTCTCACTTTTTTCATTAAGTTTTGCAATACCTTTTCTCTTTTGTTCTTTAAGGCGTTCTAGAATTTTAGCTTTGTCCGTTTTGCCATTATGAACATTGATTGTAGAATGAAATATATTATTATAGAGTTCAATTGCTTTTGACATTTGCTCTTTTATCGGCAATATTTGCTCCATATTATACCAGTGCTCCATATGAATACCAGTGTGGCTATTGGGTTTTGAAAAATGGATTTCTGTATTTTCTTCTCTACAAAATTGTTTTACGCTTATGTTGTTGAATTCATTATCAGCCACAATTTTTATTTTTATTTTTCCATTCATGGAAATGAACAATCGTAACTTTCCCACAAGCGTTTTACTGTTTCTATCCTCCAAATGAAAACAGATTGCTCGCTTTGAGAATTTATCAATAAATATAATAAACGGCTGTTTTGTGTTAACATAGGCATATGAATTATCTTATTAATATCATTTGGGGTTTCTGTTAAATAAAACATTTTTTTATTGGTCTTCTGTCATATTTACCAGCAGAGCAAACATTGCAATTATTCACCACCTTGTGTATTAGTGATTTTAAATTAGGGTAATAAATTTTATCCTTTAACCCCTGGTAATTTGCTATAATGCCGGCATGACCGGACTCCTTTATATGGTATAAAGAGATCTGTTCAATAACTTCATCTTCAGATGAAAATTCGTTTGCAAAATAAACGCATCGAACAAATGATACATTTTTGATGCTTGGATACATTTCAATGTGTTTTGTTTGAAGCTGATAGAATGTAGAATCGTCCAGCTGTGAATATATATCCACTTTCCCTTTCAAAGTTTTTGCTCTCAATATATTGGTAATATTATTGTTCAAATCGGCCTTTTCTAGAATTTCCGAGAACTGTTTCAAAATCCTCTTCTTTATTTCCATCCAATATAATATGAGTTTTAAACCGATTCACTACAGTGTGAAGTATGGGGATATGATTGTTAGTATCTTTAGCTTGCGAGTGTATTGTAGCCGCTGTTGAAACGTTACAATTATCCTGTTGTTCAATATTTCTAATTTCATTTAGATCAACATCGATACGACTCAAAAAGTCTGCTACCTTGTTCTCTTTACCTTTAATATAATCAATTTTAGCATCATATTCACCTAATTGAAAAAGCCATCTCTGCAATCTAGGATTGATATCCTTTGCGGAACTTTTTATTTGTAGCCACCTAAGTGGTTGGTGATCGGTTTGTAGATCAAACTCTTTACCGTACAAGTATGGTCTAAAGTACTTCACACCCCAGACCACTGCTTAAAGTTCCCTTTCGATAGCTGAATAGTTCTCTTCATGCTCGTTAAGAGTCCGTGATGCATAACTTACAGGGTGTCGCTCTTGAGAGAGAATTGCGCTTAAGGCGATGCTACTTGCATCATTGGTGAACTTAAGCCTTTTATCAATATTAGGGAACCTCAAAATAGGGTGTTCTGTTAAAAGTTGCTTCAACCTTTCAAATGCGAACACATAATTTGGGTCGTTAACGTTAACCCGTTTATTCTTCTTTAGATACGTAATCATTGGATATGCGATTTTCGCGTAATCTTTGATAAATTTCCTATAGTAACCAGTAGCACCCAAAAACGATTTAATTTGTTTCTGAGTTGTTGGTAATTTTAGGCTAGCTATGGCATTTATTTTGGAACTATCTGGTATTACTCCTTTAGGGGTTAAGATATGCCCAAGGTAGGGTGTTTCTTTTGTCAGAAAATGACATATGTCTATCTGAATTTTAAGACCTGCTTCTTCGAGGGTGGCAAATATTCGATTCAAGTTCTCTATATGCTCTTGTAAGGATGTGCCAAAAACCAAAATGTTGTCTAAATAGACTACACATATTTTTTTTAATATATTTCCTTAAAATCAAGTTCATAAGCCGTTGAAAGGTGGCCGGCGCTTTTTGTAGACCAAACGGCATTCTCTCGAACTCATAATGGCCAAGGGGTGTTAAAAATGCGGTTTTTGCATATCTTCGGGCTTTACCTTTATTTGATGGAAGCCCTTTGCTAAATCTATGGTTGAAAAATGCTGCGCTTTACCCAATTTATCCAATATCGATTCTATATTAGGAATTGGGTATTTGTCGGCAACAGTGTTATCATTAAGATTCCTATAATCAATTACGATACGCCACTGCTTCTCTCCGGAGCTATTTTCTTTTTTGGGAACAATCCATAATGGGCTGTTATATGGAGAGGAACTTTCTCTAATAATTCCTTGTCTTAGCATATCATGTATCTGGCGTTCTATTTCGTGTTCATGAATTTTAGGATACCGATAAGTTTTAGAATATATAGGTCTATCGGTCACCGTTTTAATCTCATGTTCAGTTTCATGAGTAAACGATAAGTTATCCCCTTCTTTGTAAAATATATTACTGAATTGACTTAATAATTTCAAAATATGCCTATTTTCTTCTTCGTTTAAATGTGACGTTTTTATGGATTTTAACAACGGATTTGGAGTAATTTCTAAATTATAAATTTTGTGTCTGTCAAAGGGAAACACATTTAGTTGTATAATTCTGTTATTAATTTCCAAAAAATTTTCTTCAAATTTATTTTTGCTTTCAATAGCCGTAACATGTCTTGACCAATTATAGCGTCATAATTGTTTGCCACCAAATTGTTTATCATCCAGGACATGTTACCATTTACATCAAATTCATTTGATAATGGTGTTATAATTTTTTATTTATTTCTGTTATAGCGTTTATTGTTCTAAAATATGTTTTTTGAGATAAGTCTGTAATAAAAAAATTTTTTAAAGCATTTGGTGAGATAATGGTTGTCGTCGAACCGATATCTATCAAACCATTTATTGGTTGATTCTGAATTGAAAGAGACACCATGGGTAATTGTGAATTTGGGCCTCTACAGTAAAATTTTCATAATCCTGAATGTTGTCAGTGTCCATTGCATATTGCATAGAATTTGGCGTATCCGTGTTGACATCCTAGTCTGTACAAACTGTCTATTGTTATCATTTGCACCTGTAGCATTTCCTCTATCACAATATACAAATATCACTATATACAAATTTTGTGTATTGTTTTTACAATAGTTTTGATTTTTTTTAGAGTTAGACCCCATTATATATGATTTCATATTAGAATCGAAATCATCGTTTCTAATTTGTCTTGGATAATTTGTTTGGCGATAATTTGGCCTCTCTATGATATTTGGGTCAGAATAAAAATTTTTAATATTCTTTACGAAATTCGGCTTGTCATAACCTTGTCTTTCATTATTATTATTTTTCCTATGTCGAAAGTCAATAGTCCTTCTATCCGACAACAATTTGAGTTTCGTATATTGCATTATAATGTCCTGCATTGACTCATTTGTCTCTATATGGGCTCTAACATTCCCATCAATTTTATCCAGCATGATATCGACTAAATCCCTGTCTACATTATCCGCTTTATAAATTCCCGGTTTTAAGGGATCGAAAGCATACAATTCGTTAAGTTCGAATTTCGCTTTTTGGAAAACATTAAATAATTCCTCTAAATTGCTTACCTTGATACTTCGGCATCTGTTGAAAATTTCTCTATACGTTTTTCTAGGTTGAAAGACTAATATAAGTCTCTGCTTGACTTCTTCCCATGTTAAGTTGTTAATTTCGCCAACCCTCTTACTGGCTTCTTCTTTTATTTGCTCGTTTTTTATTATTTATAAACAGTACAGCTAAAACTGTTCATTCCCACCGCATAATTGTATATTTGTCTCTACAGCTCTTATGAATGACATGACGTTGTTTCTACCGCTTAAGGGTTGTAGACGTCTAAATTGGTCGATAATGTTTCTCGGTTGTAACATAAACATTATTGGTAGTTGTTGGGCTTGCTGTGATTGCTGCTGAGGTTGTTGTTGTTGTTCTTGAAGTTGTAAATGTTGATGTTGGTTCTATTGCTGAGGCTGCTCTTGTTGTTGAAGTTGTTGCTGTAGTTCGTGAAGTTGTAATTGTTGATGTTGGTTCTGTTGCTGAAGTTACTCTTGATGTTGAAGTTGTTGCTGCAGTTTCTGAAGTTGCTGATCTTTACGCCAAATGGCGTCTTCTTGCTGTTTAATTATTTCCTTAAGTTCTTGTTGCTCCATGATTCCCATTCAATTCAAAGATTTTGTATT
This sequence comes from Linnaemya vulpina, assembly GCA_963675445.1. Classification (NCBI taxonomy): domain Eukaryota; kingdom Metazoa; phylum Arthropoda; class Insecta; order Diptera; family Tachinidae; genus Linnaemya; species Linnaemya vulpina. Next base: position 1,667,904 of record OY776281.1, on the reverse strand, counting down.
TGCTTGTGTATGAAATTTTTTAATTTTACATTTGGCACTTTACTTCAAATACCATTAAGTAAATAAAAAAATTTACAAAAACTGTTGAGTTATTCTTAATCAGTGCCGCAAAATTTTATAAATGAAATTTCACCTTTTTAGTTTTCATTAAGTTTTTGTGCTTTGTAGTATAAAAACTTGGTAACAGTTTATGATTATTTTAATGAACAATACATAAGCTTCTTTAACACTATTAACGTTATAAATTTAACGTTTTTACAAGAAAATTTTTCGAAAACATGAGAGTTTAAGAATTTTGTCTGTATTCTTTTATAAAACAAGTTTTTTTTTTATTTTGCCTTAATTTTATAATTAAGAACTTGTATTTTAGTTAAAATAATTTTAATTAAGTTTTTCTAATTTTTAATTTTTTCTTTGTTGATCGATTTTATATAATATAGTCTTCAGACTATATATTCAGTCTATCCTACCTTGACTGCTCCAATTATGTTGTTTATATAAATCAAGCGTTTACGTTTGAAAAAACAACTTTATTTTTTAAATGAAATCTTAAGACTGACTTTTTAAAAATATTTAAAATCTAATATAAGCTAAGCAACGTCAGTACTTTGTGCTTACGTTGCTGTCTAGCAAAATGTGGGAAAAATAACATGTGTAACTGGAGTTAAGCAACGTAAGTATTATATGCTTACGTTGCTGTCTAACATAATGTGGGAATAAAACTTTAAGGTTTCCCTACACTTTGCCAGCCATTATAATTATTTTGGGTATCAGGATGTAACTTGTGCGATGTTAAAACAAATGATCTATATGATAATGTTCGAAATGAATTAAGTTTATATTTCGATACATCTTCATATGCTCAAGAAAATGTGTTTAAGTTTACCTTAGTAAACAAAAAGGTTTAAGGTATGATGAAAGAGGATTGTAATGGTAAAATTATTGGGCTACGAGCTAAAATGTATTCAATAAAAATAGATAAAGTAGATAGTGAAAAAAAAATTAAGGATGTTAAGAACAGTGTGACAGCTAGATTAAGTATTACTGATTTTAGAAAATTTTTACTAGAGAAAAAGCTATATTATGATTCTATGTATGTGTTTAAGTCTAAGGTTCATCAAATATATACACAACATATAAGCAAACTAACATTAAGTTATTTAGATGATAAGAGATTTATATGTACAAATAATATTGACACTTTTTCATGGGGACATTACAGAATAAACTCTTTACGATCATCTAAGTATTACTACCTCCTGCTGCTGGTTGTTTGCTGTTTGTTTGCCGTGTACCTGTGTGGTGTTTTCTAACAGCTGCTAGTGGTAAGTTTCTACGGTGCTGGCCAGATTGTTGGCAGCGCTGGCATGCTGGCATTTGCTCCGGCTAGAGCTCGCCGTCTTGGGGTGGTTCTTGCCAACCAATCTGCCTACGCCTTCTTACCACCTAACACCTCACTAGCAGGAACAATAATAAAAAAAAAATATTCATGCCAGCCAATTGGTGTCTAAACAAAACAAATTTTTACATGAAATTTAAAATAGCGAGCCCGAAAGAGGCAGAAACTGCATCTACTAATTAAATTCTATTATCTTACCGCCGACACAACTCACCTGCTGCGTTGTTCACTTATCACCCCAATTGTTGGCTGATCTTATGCCAGCTTCGGCTGCCCACCCCATAAGAAACATCCTCATATATATGAGGGAAATTCTTCCATGGTGACTCATATGCCGAAAATCCGTTTGAGTCACCCCTACACATACACTCACTCACCTGTCACCATCCTATGACATCACCTTCTAAATTCTTTAGTGCTTCATATTAAAATAATATACCTTTCATATGAAATTCGAATACATTTTTATTATTATTGCTAAACATAAATCTAACAATTTCTTTGTATTATCTTAAACTACAAACATGATATACAAAAAACTAAAAACTATACAAATTTACAAAATTCATACGTTAGTGATTAAAATGACAATATTTCCTTTGTTTCTTTTTTATTACACATTTTTTTTTTCTTTTTCAGATTCCTAGATTTCTAATTCTTAAATAAGTAGATACATATATATATATATATATATATATATATATATATATATATATTCCCTTTCTCTCTACAACTTTTTACTAATGCACCTTCTTTTATCTTTTCTTTTCAGGTATCCCAATCTTCAAAAATCCTAACCAGCGTACCTAGGTTGAGCTCACCCTAACCAGACCGGTGCCGGTTTGCTTTTCTTCGATGACTACCCGACGAAATATACGTTTTGAAATAAAAAAATATATAATATTGTATATATAATATCTATATGTATATATCTACTTACATAAAAAAATCAAATATAATAAAATAAACAACTAATAATAATTATAATTATAATAACAAAATTAATAAAAGGGTCGGTCTAGTTCGTAGTCATTCCGCTGTCCGGGTACCTGACTAGATCAGTTTCTTTTATGCCCTCTATTTCAGTCGCCTTCTTTTCCCTCCTGGTACGGTGGCGGATGGTTTCCTTTCTCCTGCTACTTAAACTTTCTCTTTTTCGGCTCTTCTTTTTTGTTTTGCTGTTTTTTTCTTCTGTTGCACAGTTCTGGTTTTGTTTTTCTTCTGGGGATTATTGTCTTTAGTTTAGTTTATTATGCGGTTTTAATTGTTTTCCATTTGTGGATCTTCATGTTGGGCTTCCCCTTTTAATTTTTCTTTCCTTTTTGTTTAATTTTGTGTTAAATAAAAACTTTCCATTTATATATTAAATTTTTGTTTTTGAAATGTATATGTTTATATTTATTTCAAAAGTTTTGTCTTTCTCTCAGTCTTTCTAAAAATTTATTTTTCACTTTTTTTATAAAAATTCTTTGTTCTCATTTCCAAACTTTCTTTGTTTCTCCTAAACTTTCCTTTTCTTTTTTTTTCAAACACCTTTCCTTTTTTTGTTATCTCTTTTTTTCTTCACCAAAAAAAAACCTCTTTTTTTCGCACGAGCAAAACCCAACTTCCTATTTATACTGCTCGCAAAACAAAACTTAAACTCCGTCCAAACCGGATTCTTCAAATTCTTCACATTCCGTGAATTGCCTATCACCTTTTATTCCCGCCAAAAAAAAAAAAAAAAACAGTTGCCATCAAGGCACATCTATACTAGGTATACTCAATTTGCAACCCTGAAGAAAATATATGTAGTGGATTCGCCTTGATATGTATTTTGTTTGTGTAAAAAATTTTCGTTTGTCAAATGGACATGACAAGTAAAACATAAGAAAAATGGCGATACAGAAGAAAAAACAACACAGACACCAACAGACGCTAAATGAGAAACATGTAAAGTGTTTATTTCAAGGTGTTTATTTATAAAATGTTTGTGCAGAAGTATGAAATTAATATTTACATATTCATTGCTGGATGGAATTGGTGCTTATATGGGTAAGCTTTTGTAAATACATATAATAATATTCATATAAAAGTTCAATTTAATTAGTTCTGTCGGAGTTGATTCTGCAAGTTGACTGGACTAAGGTTCACTTATTTCCTGCTCTTATGAAAGAATCGGACACAAATTTTGCATCTACAATTGCTATAAATAGCTCTAAACATGTCTCTGTCTAAACCTAAAGAAATGAAGTTGTTGCAACGCTCTAACAATCAAGAATCAATGACATTGAACAATTCGTCTTTAGATGATGTGCCGGCAACATTTCAGCCAATTCTGGTGGTTTTACACAAGCCAAAAAATGACTATCAGTCTGCCAATTATACAGCACCCATAGCCAATCAAGCTATAAACATTGTAAGAAGGCTAACCAAATCTACTGAAATCCATAATAATGGTGTACGTCCGAGGCAGCCTATAAAAAATTTTCTTCAAAGAGAACAAGAACCCAGAATATGAGAACAACGGTGAATATAACTTCTTTTTTATATAACAGCTTACGAAATATTTGTTTCTTGTTATTCTACATATATGAATTCATTACGTGTTAATGCCATGGATACCGCATCTTTCGGCGCTTGGAACAACGATCCCTCTCCCTTAAAGAATTTGCACTTGCACACTGCACAAACACGCATTGTTTAATAAGTTCAGAAAATATACTTAAATAAAAACTATTGCTTTCCAGTGATGTCCCTGTATTAATCAGCTGATCGCAAACAGCTGATTTTTAGAGGTTGCCACCTATAGTACTGCCTTAACCTGTTTTATGTCAAACAGGGTGCATACAACATAATTTAAATTTATATAAAGAATTTATGGATGAAGATGATGATGATATTTTCCTTAATATAAATATAGATGTTTAATTAGTTTTAATCCGTTTAGATAATAAGAAAATATTGTAAAATTAAAGTTATAGAAGAAAATATAAAAAAACTATGAAACAACAACAACTAAATTTTTTGTTTGTAATAAACGAAAAGTCTACCTTATATATATATATATATATATATATATATATATATAAGTTTGTGTGTGTATGTATGTTTTAGGTTCAAATTATTAATGATATTAGAAGAGTTAGGACATAATATGCCTATTAATAAATTTGGTAATAGCTCAAGCGTTATTATTAAAACCGAAAAAGGAAAAAGAAAAATTCTTCAAGTCGTTGAAATTCTCTTGGATAACAATCCCAATATCGATGTACAAAATAAAAGGATTACTAATATTTCTTTTTCTTCACAAGAAAAAGACGCTATTAATAAATAAATAAATTTGGTAATAGCTCAAGCGTTATTATTAAAACCGAAAAAGGAAAAAGAAAAATTCTTCAAGTCGTTGAAATTCTCTTGGATAAAAATACCAATATCGACGTACAAAATAAAAGGATTACTAATATTTATTTTTCTTCACAAGAAAAAGACGCTATTAATAAACATTACTTAGGAACGGAAATCAGTCAATTACAACAAAATTTAATACTTTTATCAAAACAGCAGCTCAAGAAACTTGATGAAAAAATTGGAATTATTAATACGACACTTCAAGATATGATATCTCATAGAGAAATGTCATTAATATATATATATATATATATATATATATATATATATATATATATATACTAAAATCTAAATTAAATGTCTTTATTTCATTGTCAAGGGTAAATATTTCTATTACACTCGTTCATTTCATTGTCAAGGGTAAGTACACTCATGGAAGCATTATAAAAAATTAATATAAATATATTTAATGCCCTTTAAAAACAATGTGATCTTATCAGTTAAAAAAATGTATTTGAATATCACAACTACAACTAAGGCATATGTGTTCTTATCAGTTAACGTTTAAAATTTAGTATAAATTTATAATATGTATTTCTCATTAGTATATATTTTGAATTAAAATTATATAAATGTATATTACATTTTTTTAATAAAATTTTAATGTGTTTATTTCGTTGTTAAGGATAAATATTTTAATTACACTCATGTATCCAGCATTTTGATATCAAACTATATAGAAAAACATGCGCCAGAATGAATATGATGTTATTTATCTATAAAAATTTATATACATACATACATACATATGTATTTATGCATACTCGTTTGGCTATTTGTGTTTGGATGTCTTTATAAGAATTTTTGTATGTGTATGAGTATGAATACTGAACAATATAAGAATTTGTAAACAAGATATTAAAAAGACATCACCAATTTTGGTTAAAAATAATCAATATGGCAACACTGGCAGCATAAGCAGCCGTTTTGTATGGGAAATTTATCCAGAAAAGACATAAACATACTATTTAAGTCATACTGTGTGTTTAACCTCATTTATTTATAATCAAACTGTCACAATGTCAATAACTTTTATTCTGAGCTCCGATTCATCAGAGCTATCTGCTAATTATTTTCCTCCAATTTATTTAAACGGAACCCAGGAATGAGCTCTAACTGATTTTCATTCATACAACAGTATCCCGAATGTGGATGTGTATAAAAATACATTTCACTTCGGTGAAGTTGTAATTGAAATACCGATTGGATCTTATGAATTAAATGATATAATTGACTACACAGAAGAACAATACAAACGATATAGACCAGAAAACTAAATTTTGATTGAAGCTAATAACAATACAATGCAATTCAAAATCAGCAGCTCTAAAGAACCAATATATTTTAATAAAGAAAATGCAATAGGTAGACTTATAGGATTAAATAGCAGAATATTAACGCCAAACAAAGAACATTACTCTGATTTTCCGGTGAATATCTTCAAGGTGAATCTCTTGAGGATTGAAAGCAGTATTGTGGTTAATACTTATATGAATAATTCTAAAGCTCATACACTACATGAGTTTCCGATTAATGTAACTGCTGGATATAAAATAGTTGAGATCCCCAAAAATCTTATATATTTGCCAGTAAGCTCCAGAGAGATAAGTTCATTAGGTCTTCTCGTGGTTGATCAAAACGGCGACTTAATTAATTTTGGAGGAGAGGAAATTACATTACGAATTCATTAAAAAACAACTAAAACATTATTATATACATCACAAGTATATCGAAGAATACTCCAGCAACATCTAATCCTCATACATTACAACCTATACAACAATTGAAAATTTCTATTCGTCAAAAATCACTTACAACAGCAAACAAGAGTTTTAGATAAGCCAATATCTGACGAATATATAATTAAAAAAGATTATCACACATACATACCATAACTTCAGTCTTTTAACAACATCGACGAAATGAGAATTTCAATACAAAACCAAGATCTATATGTGTTACCCATATATATATATATATATATATATATATATATATATATATATATGGAAGGACTTGTTGTAGAAGAAAAAACAACTTTCAGTTGAAAAATAATTTTGTTGCATATCTCTTTGACGAAATTCGCTATGAACTAAATGGCATTGAAATTGACCATACAAGATATTTGAGAGCCACCAGTACCATAAAAAAATTGGTTTCTCTATTACCTACGGAAAGCGTTGTGTTGCAAAATGCTGGATGATATAAACTCGATAATATAAATCTTCAAAATGGACATTTTAATTTCTATGTGCCACTCAAACTTCTTTTAGGATTCGCTGAAGACTACAATAAAGTTTTATTAAATGGTAAACATGAGTTGATACTCTTGCGTAATAAGAACGGTGAAGATCTTGTACACTCGAATGTTTCCACTGAGAAAGCAAAACTTACAATTTCACTAATATCATGGAGAATTCCACATGTTCAATTATCTGATCATAGTAAATTTAATATGATCAAAATACTTAAAAATGGTGCTCTTATACCAATGGCATAACGTAGTTGGGATTGTCATATGAATACACACCATAATACGGGGACCAATCACATATGGAATGTTAAACTGGCCGCTAATGAGGAACGCTCTCGTTTTGTGTTGATTGCCTTTCAACAAGAAACAAGTTTATTCATTGTGATCTTACTAATTTAAAAGTACATTTAAACTCAACCTCTTACCCATAAGACGATCTTAATATAAAATTCAAAAATGAGCGCCCTGCGATTCTATATGATATGTATCTAAGATTCCAACAAAGCTACTACATGAAACAACCGCAACCTCTTCTAACTGGCCAAGAGTTTAAAAATAATGCTCGAATTATTGTAGTAGATGTCAGTCACCAAAACTAAACGCTCAATACCGGACCAATCGATATTAAGTTTGAATTTGAAACAGCAACTAATATTCCAGCAAAAACATCTTCTTACTGCGTTCTGATTCAGGATCGCAATCGGTGAGCAATCGTTACCCCGAGATGGGTATGAGAAACTGGACACATTAGTGAACAGGGTTTCAGCCGGGACATCGATCGCTCTAACTAACCCGAACCCAAGGGATTCTTGTAATCCCTCGCGGACCAACCAAAACCAAGCTAGGGTGGTACCCAAAATGAACTAAAAATGGAAGAAAAACTTAAACAGAATAAAGTTACTGTGCAGAGCCTAAATAACTCAGTACCGGCGACTATTGGTGGTGAGCAAACAGGCCCCAGGTCGTCGTCAAAACCCGACTGTAAGGAAACAATTTCGAGGGTGGGCAACTTGGCCTCCGCTGTTGCTAAAGCTACAAGAAGCCTAGGGGAAGAAGAATCGGTACCAAGGGTGATGGAAAAACATCCCCTGCCACAAAAGACGGGCGAGGTCGCTGATTCTTCCCACCCAAAAAATAGTAAAGAGTCCTCTGAAGTAGATAAAATGGTCGAGGAAGTAAGTGCTAGCATAGCCAAACTCACCACGAAAAGGAGGAATCTTTCGGGAGCTCAGAGGCGAAAGGCAGCGAAGTTGAAACGTAGGAATCAGCAGGATGCTTTAAAGGAAGGTGAAGACTCTACACCCGTCCCCATGTCAATGGAGAAGGGCAAGAGAATTCGCTCGCCGGAGGAGCAGAACACTGCTGACCACGTTAAAAAATTCAAATTTAAGGGCTCCCCGCTGGGAGGGGGTACAGTGGGCGGCGGGTCCAAACATCCCAAAGGGAACTCTACGGAGGGTTCGAAGGATGTAGGGACCACTCCGCGCGCTAGTACCTCCAAACAAGCTTTGGCGTCGGGGAAATCTTTAGTGGTTGGAGGAGCTCCAAAAGCTTCTAAATCACTGAAGAGAAAACCCGATGAAAAGAGTGCTAAGGAGCGGCCAACGTATGCCAAGGTGGCGCTCAGGAAACTGGCAGAAGAGCTAAGCTATGCTGTCATTGATTCCAGCGACCCATCTGGCAAAATTCCAGAGCACTACCATGAGGAGGTGGAAAGTGCTCTTAACGAATGTATTGTGGAGCACATATTATCAGCGGATGAGAATGCCCCAAAAATACATATCGAAAACTGCAAGTTTATTCGGGACGTAATGGTTCTGCAACTGGAGTCTGACTCCTATGTGGAGATATTACGAGACCGAATAAACAGCATTAAGGCACCATGGGAAGGTGGAAGACTCTCACTCGTGAAGAAGACGGAAATCCCAGCCCTAACAAAGGCATCCTTTTATATAAAAGGTTTGGGTGGAAGTCTGAAAACCGAGGCCATAACGAATATAATCAGCAAACAGAACAAAGGCCTCGATGCGAGCAAGTGGGAAATCTTCCACCGCGAGGGGGCAAAGGAGGGCACCTTAATCGTGGTGGGTCTGGACAAAGCCTACATGGCCCACCTCGAGGAACGACGAGGGAAAGCCTTCTTTGCCACCTCGACCATATACTTCAAAGTCGGGAAGACTCCCATTGGCTGGGCAGTAGGCCCGACTGAGAAGGCCGAAGAAGATAAGGCGGAGCCCAAAAATATAGGGGTATCCCAAGAGACCCCTCCAGAAAGCCGTTAAATAAAGATGCTGTTGTTACTACAGATAAACCTCCATCGGAGTAGAACGGCGACTCAAGCCCTGATGGAGCAAGTAACAAAAGGTAAGATACACGTTGACACTTCCGACACTTTCACCAACGTCGGAATTGAGGCAAATTGTATCTTCCGCCAGGAGTAAAGGTAGGAATATCTTAATAGGCTGCGATGCCAACTCGCATCATCTCTCTTGGTGCAGCACAAATTGCAACAATAGGGGTGATGCGTTATTTGAATATTTAATATCAAATAACCTCTTCACAGTAAATACTGGAAATTAACCAACATTCATTAACAGAATTAGGAAAGAGGTTATTGACATTACTATATGTTCAGAAAAGTTGATTGATGAAATAAGCGATTGGCACGTGTCGGGATTGCATTCCTTCTCGGATCATCGTTATATTTTCATGACATTAGACCATCCTGATCCCAACCGCATGACATTTAGGAGTAGGGCCAAAACGGACTGGTCAAGACTTAGGTCTAATCTACAGAGCAGACTCCGAGACTATACACCTCCAGCGAATACTGTATGGCTCATAGATTCAGAGATAGATAGATTGAGTACTGATATTAGGGAATCCTATGAGGACAGTTGTCCACTCAGATATAGAAGAAACCCAAAAGAAAAACCCTGGATGACGGGTCAACTTATGAATCTCAGGAGAGAAACCAGAAGGCTCTTTAATAAAGCCCGTAGGAAGGGACTCGGAATTTACTGGGAAGAATATAAAAATAAACTGAAGAGGTACAATAAGGAAATAAGGGACGCCAAGCGCGAATCCTTGAAGCGTTTTTGCGAACAGATAGACAGCGTTAGTGAAGATTCTAAAATAAAGAAACTCTTGTCGAAAACCCATACTCAACCTGAGATACTCGTAGACTCGGAGGGTAGGAGGGCAGAGACAATGGAGGAGTTATTGGGATTTCTCATGGAGGCACACTTCCGCACAGGGCAGAAGAGCCGTCCGGAAGTAGTAGACCCCCCGGGGAATATGAATAATCCAAGGATAATGATAGATACTCAAATGGTACGTAGAGCAGTGAAGAGCTTTTCGCCATATAAGGCGGCAGGGCCTGACGTCATCTTCCCGGCTCTTCTTCAGAAGAGTATAGACCAAATAGAGGATAGGTAGGCTAATATATTCACAATCTGTCTTACTAATGCATATACTCCCCTGGCATGGAGGGAGGCTAAAGTCGTTTTCATTCCAAAACCAGGCAAGGAGAGCTATGCAGACCCGAAGGCATACAGACCGATTAGCCTAACTTCTTTTTTACTGAAAACGTTGGAACGGATTGTGGACACAATGTTGAAGGAAAGAATACCGCACAGCTTACTGGAATTTAAGCAACATGCTAACATTAGGGGCAGATCTGTTGAGACGGCCCTACAGGAAGTTGTGTATCATACAGAGAGAACCTTTGAATTGGGTATATACGCAATGGCTGTATTTATTGATATAGAAGGGGCTTTCAACAATATCTCGACCACGAGTATTATTGACTCGCTGGGCAACTTCGACTTGGACCAGAGATTGACTGCATGGATTAGTCATATGCTTAGGAACAGGAAGATAAGTTGTGAGGTTAATGATACAAGAATTGAAGGAAACATGTGTTGCGGCACACCACAGGGGGGAATACTATCTCCCTTACTGTGGGTGGTAACCATAAATACCCTACTGAAAGCATTATCCCAAGAAGGATTTGCTCCAGTCTGCTATGCAGACAATGTAGCAATATTGATAAGGGGAAACAATCCTAGAGTTCTTTGCGGAAAGGCAATAGAGGCTCTAAATTTAGCTCACAATTGGGCTACAGAAAGGGGTCTCAATGTAAACCCAAATAAGACAGAAATTTGTATGTTCACAAGAAAACGGAAGATTCCACAGCTGGAACCACCGGTTTTTCGGAATAGTATAATACAAATTAGCAAGAAGGTCAAATATCTAGGAGTAATGCTCGATTGGAGGTTATCCTGGAAAGACCATATAGAAAGTAGGGTAATCAGGACCCAAAGACTCTGGACCTATTGTCGAAGGGCAATCGGGTCCAAATGGGGTATGAACCCAGAAATGGCACACTGGCTCTATACGAGTGTGGTAAGGCCAATTGTGACGTACGCTTCGTTGGTATGGTGGACGTCATTAGAAAAGAAGGTGAACATCAAACATCTTCAAAAAATACAGAGACAGTGCTGTATCGGCATCTGTGGAGCAATAAGAACCACATCAACCAAGGCGATGGAAAATATTCTATCAATACCGCCTATTGATATACAGGTTAAGTATGAAGCAACCCTGGATGCTACAAGATTGATGGTAATGAATGAGTGGCTGAGGAAAGAGCACTTAACCAAACACCAGAGCATAATACACGTCTTACCGAGGAACAATGTTCGCACAGTTCTGTGCGACAAAATTCCCATAAGATATGTACAAACACACTGTATCACCATAATATCAGAAGGTATAGAATGGGAGAATGCAGACGCAGTGAAGTCCATGACCAACCTGTACGCGGACGGGTCGAAGATTGGCGACCGATCGGGTGGCGGGTTCTATGACATGAGACGTAACTATCGCAAATACTTCCGTCTACCAGATCATAACACAGTATTTCAAAGTGAGATCGCGGCTATTACGGAAGGGATAAAATGGCTAAGGAAAATCGATCGGAAGGGATAAAATGGCTAAGGAAAATCGATAACAGACTACCGGTTCGTATATTTACGGATAGTAGGAGAGTCATTGAGGCCCTAAGGAAACACGTGGTTCAATCTCGGTGTGTACTACAATGCAAGGATGAGATAAACTCATACACGCGATGTGGGAGCGTAGAGATAATATGGATTCCAGGACATCAGGGAATACCTGGAAATATTGAGGCAGATAGGCTAGCTAAGATGGGAGCATTAATGGCAAACATTACACTAGATAACCCAAAGCCATTTCAGGTTTTTAAAAACGAACTTAAACAGTGGGCCATAGAATTGCATACAAGAGACTGGCAGCACTCTACCGTAGGTAGGGTGACCAGAATTCTATGGGGTGATCCAGATAGTAAAAGGACAAGAGAGATCCTAAGATTGAGAAGGCCAGTACATCGGAAACTGGTTCATTTGATAACAGGACATGCAGAGTTGAGGACTCACCTGGCACGCATGGGTATCGCGGTTGACATAACATGCAGAACTTGTCAGGAGGAGGTCGAAACACTGGAGCACTACTTGTGCCACTGTCCAGCTTTCAACCAGGTCAGAAGACAAGTATTTAATCGGGGGATAATACAAGAAATGGAACTTCTTAGGGACTCCAACTGGAGGGACTTAAGAAGATACATTGAAGAGACTAGGTTTCTAATGTAACCAAATCCTAAGGTTTTATTTTGGAAGGCACCGGAGAGATCCCTTCTAACTATAGAGTGCACAACAGGCCTATTTTTGCGGCCTAGGTGTAATCCTTTGTGGGATTGGGATGATCATGCCCCTCTTTTCAACCCAACCTAACCTAACCATTACACCCATGGAGCTTGCGCCTTAATAAATTTTATGTTCCTATCTAAAGAAATGTCTAGTTTAACATAATTTTATACTCACTAATTAGTACATACAAGTCTATTTATAGATTTTAAATTATAAAATTATTTTCAAATGCTTAATAAAAATAAAAGCCATGCACATAAATATGTATGTGTGTTTAAACAACGGCAAAAAGAAACGAGCCAAATGCATTAGGCCATCCATATATAACTACAACACTTTGGAAATAGTTTAATTCCTAAAAATGTTTTTAAATTTTATTATTCACAAGGCGTACACAGCATAAATGGACAGACATAAAATCTCACGCTAACATATCGACGGACAGAAGTTCCCACGCTCAGATATGGATGCACAAAAATACCGACGCTCACATACGGACGGACATGGGTTGTCAAGGTCACATGTGGACACACAAAAATTCCCACGCTCACATACAGACGGACATGTATTCTCAAGGTCACATATGGACAGACACAAATTCCCACGCCTACCCCAACATTATTCTAAAAAAAACAACAACAATGTGCTCTCCCTTATTAAACCGTGGGAAAAAATACACACACACACAAAAATTTAGACGAAATTTGAGAATTTTAAAAAAATTTGCTGAAATTTGAGAATTTTGGCAATTAAAATTTAAACATTTTAAATTTAATTGCTGAAATTTGATAATTGTAAGTGTCCTGGCACATACAGTATACAACTGCTGTAATAGACCTTTTGCTTAAATAAACATATATATATATATATATATATATATATATATATATACCTGTTAAGAATACAAACTGGCAAAAGGCCATAAATTGCAATTTGATCTTTACACAATTACGAAAAAAAACTTCAATGAAAGGGTAAGCACATTTTCATAAATACTCATTGAAATATCTCTTTAAATGATTTGCAAATATTCCTTGTATCACATGAAGTGGGACATATTTTTTCGGTACTTGATTTATCATGTTCATATATTTTGAGAACTTATTTTGGTGTGGTTACATGCCTGAACGTATTCGACAAACAACATTTCAGTTATTAGTGTTTATATGGCCAATTCGTATTTTGTATGATTTTTGTCTTAAGCTAACAAGGCCTTGGTTATTGTAATGACAATACAAAACAAGTTTTATTTCATTTTTTCCCAACGTTTCGTCAATTATTTGTTGACTTTATCAAGGGGTTTTTAGGGGAAATCTATTTTATTATTAAAAACATTTATTTTTAAATTTTACATTTATAAAAATTTTTTGTTTGAAATTTTTTACTTACAAACTGTGTCTGTTAAATTTTCATTAATATAAAATGTAAACTCAGAAGTGATACTTTCAAACCAAAATCACAACTAATTAAAATTATTTCCTTAAAGCTAATTTGTAGCTTGCGCTAATGTTGTTCGTATCTTCCTTAAGATTCATTGTCCTTTCTATCTTTTGCTGAATGCGTAAGCTTTCTATTGTGTATCTCTTCTTTCCAATGTTCTCTTTGTCTAAAATCTTTACTTTTTCAAAATCAGCTGTGTGTCCAGTGTGTGTTGTGATAGCGCTGTTGATTGTTTGTTTTTCTCTATGTCCTTCTTGTGTTCTTCAATTCGGGTTTCTAGATTTCTTTTTGTTGTTCCAATGTATATCATTTTACAGCTGTAGTTTTCGTTGCCTTTGCACTTGATTTCATAGACTACATTGCATTGTTGTAGTTTTTTAATTGGCGCTTTTATTTTTGAAAATATTTTGTTTATTGTTGTGTTAGGTTTATATGCGAAATTGATATTGTTGTTTTTTTAAATATTTCTTATGTTTTTATTATCTGTTAATCAAGGGATGTAACTTATGCTGTGATATGTCTTTTCTTCCTTTTCAGGTATGGATTTATTATCTATTGTGTAATTATTAAGTTTTGTGTTAGTTTCGTCAATCATTTGGTGATGAGTCTGTTGGGGAAACTGTTTTCTGTTAATATTTTCCTAATGTCTTTTGTGAAATTGTTTGTCGCTGAGATGGATAACTCTATTGATTAAGTTTTTGGCAGTGTTGATTATATGATGTCTCGGTTGTGATTATAATTTATTATTCTGCCGGAAGCGGTATCTTTTTTATACCAGTCTATTGTTAGTCCGTTGTTTTTTCTGTGTATTTTGGTGTCCAAATATGTAATTGTATTATTTTCCTCCATTTCTATGGTGAATTGTATTTTTGGATGAAAACTATTGAATACTTTTAAAATTTTTTCTTTTTCGTCAAATTTTACTATAGCTAATAAGTCATCTGCATATTTTGTTATGTATTTTAGTTGGATGTTTTCCACACTAAGTTTCTTTAGAGTTTCGTTTAACAAGTTGTCAAGTACTAAATCTGCGATTGTTGGAGAAAGTGGATTCCCCATCGGCATGCCAAATATCTGATTGTAGATTTCGTTTTCATATATAAAATAATTGTTTGTACAGAGACAAAATTTCAGAATTTTTTCAAACAGGGACCTGGACATTTTAGTGTAGTTTTTGATGTCCGTCCATTTTTGCATAATTATGGTTATTGCTTTGTTCACTGGGATGTTGGTGAAAAGTGAAACGACATCTAGTAAGATCAGTATTTCTCCTTGCTCTATTTTAATATTTTTAATTTGCTTTTTGAACCTATTCGAATATAATACATTGTATTTTTTCGAGATCGTATTTGAGTATTTGTCCTACATATTTCGATAATTTATTGCAAGGGACTTGAATCGAGGACACTATGGGTCTTAGCGGTATTTCCGGCTTATGGATTTTCGGTAGCCCATAAATTCGCGGTGCTGTTGCAGCCGAGCAAATTAATTGTTTTCTTTGCCAATTATCGATTATGTTCTCCTTGTATAATTCTGATATAAGTTTATTGTTTTGTTTTTGTAATTTTGTTGTTGGATCTGTTCTTATTTTCTTATAAGTGCTTTTTCGTCCAATAATTTTTCCATTTTTAAGTGATACTCGTCTTTAAACATTGCCACTGTTCTGTTCCCTTTGTCAGCCTGTACAAAAATTATGTTATTTTGTTTTCTCAAGAAATTTTCGGTTTTTTTGTATGTAGTCAGAATAAACTTTTCTTTTTATTGGCTAATGTAGTTCTTGCTAAATTCTTTTCTTGTCCTGCGTCATCATGCATTGTCAAAATGTATTATTCCATGTCAGTTATCTTCACTGCTTTAGTGTTGAGAAAAATAATGCGTATGGGTATGTACAGAGTGGCAGCTTGTTGCCGAGCCGAGCTGGTTGACGCTTATTGCGAGAAACAGGTTTGAGTCTTCATAGTGGATGCAAGAATCAGCGCTGATATTTTATCTTTTATTTGTATTTTATGTATATATATTTGTGTGCATTTGGGTTTGTTGCTCATTGTTGTTTGTGAATTTGAAGTGAAAAGATATGGATTCGTTAGATGTTGAATATTTAGCTTAATTTTTTTTACTTTTATTTAATTTTTTAACTTTTATTTTCTTTTTAATTTTTATTACTTTTTTTGATTGCATGTTTTATTTACTTTTTCTTAAATTTCTTTTATCTTTTCCAAACAAGTTGAAATCATAACAACATAACATAAACAATGTTATCGGCGCTGAAATACGCTTTGAAACTGTTTTCTCGCATTCAATCAGCTTTGCGCTCTGACCAGCTCGGCGCGCACTATGACCGCTTCGCGCTTGTTTGTACTAATTTGCATAGAACCAGTTTTCTCGCATCGGTTGTCGCAATAAGCGTCAACCAGCTCGGCTCGGCAACAAGCTGCCACTCTGTACATACCATATGTGTAGTAATCGAAACAAAAGAGAATCTTCACATGTAGCAAAAATAATTATTCGATGCAGACCTCTAAAAGCCATTGTTGGAATAACAATTACGAAAACATTACTTTAAATAATATTACTGGCAAATAAAGAACACAATGAAATCAGGTAGACAGGTAACATCACAATAAAAAAACGAACACGTACACATGCGCACATACGAAGGAGGAGAAGACCACAGTCCAAACAGTAGACGTGAACCCTTGAAGTATTGTTTTTCCAGGAATTCGTCTTTTAATTTTTAATGGTTGTACTTCTGCCTGTAAGAGCCCTTGATATATGTAAATGGTTTTTACCATAATCTGTTGAGATATGTTCTTTATTAGATGCAGTTGTAAATATCGACATATACATTACGTTCAAACAATTCCGAAAAAAACTGTTTTATACCTCTATAAGAGCAAACTAAATTAAGAACTTAAGAACTTTTCCATCCGAAATCCGTCTTTCATAAATGCGATCTGATAAGAAAAATACTTCAAAAATGAGTAAAACAGATAACACATAGTTTACTCAAAAAATATTTGTCCTTGTATCAGAAAATTGCTCTGGTGCTCACGGTCGGATCGTGCCGGGAATACAATGGAGTATAGGATTGAAGAGGAGAGTTTGGACTATAAGATAGTACTAGTCTCTTTACGTACTTTTACAAACCTTAGAAGTGATGCTCTATTAACTGGGACGATTAAAAAAAATTTATTTCAAAATGTTATAAAAATTTTTTTTTTGCTACTAACAAGTTGGGTAATTATACAAAATTTATTTTGCTAGAAATCTTTTAAAACAAAAAAAGTTATAGATGTTTAAAAATTAAAAACTTATTAAGAAATTTCTCATATTAGCAAACTAATGGAAATGTCCATTTATTTATTTATTTATTATTTATTATATATATATATATATATATATATATATATATATATATATTTGTATATATATATATATATATATATATATATATTTATATATATATATATATATATATATATATATATATATATATATATATATATATATATATATAATATATATATATATATATATATATATATATATATATATATATATATATATATATATATATATATATATATATATATATATATATATATATATATATATATATATATATATATATATATATATATATTTGTATATATAAAATTTTGTTGTTAACGCACTAATTTCAATTGTTTTGACAGTTGTTGGGAGAAACTTTTCACAAAATTTTGCTACAGAAACATAATTACACGTTATAAACCTACATATTCATTAATGCAGATCATCAATGCAGATTAGCCCCAGTGAAATGCGCATAGAAACTAGCTAAACTCCTCAATTGCTCACTTTGAAATTTTAATAAATAACTTTTGGGAAAAAAGAATGAGCACGAAAATAAAAGTTAAAGAGTTAAAACGACAATTCCCAAAAATATGTAATAATTTAATTAGCGAGTGCCCGCGCTTAAACAATTTATGTTGTCAACACTCTAAATAAATTGTTTTTACATTAAAACAATTATTAAACGTAAGAAAATTAAAAAGGCAAAGTGATCAGTGAGTTCTTGTTATGACTTTGATGTTTGTTCAGACTTCCCATTCATTAATGTGGAAGTTTAAAATAAACATCTCTAGTTATTCTAAGAAATTTTGGGTAAAGGTTCCCTGATGATCTGCATTAGCCCCAGTGAAATGCGCATAGGAACTAGCTAAACCCCTCAATTGGTCACTTTGAAATTTTAATAAATAGCTTTTGGGAAAAAAGAATGAGCACGAAAATAGAAGTTAAAGAGTTAAAACGACAATTCCCAAAAATATGTAAGTATTTTTTATAATTTTCCATTAAAATTTGGTAAGTTTATGAAAAAAACCAAAAACGTTACAATTCTATTCAACAAAACATTACTAAATTCCAAAGCTATATATATATATATATATATATATATATATATATATATATGTATATATATATATATATATATATATATATATGTATATATATATATTTCCAAATACGCTTATGTAACAAAAATTTTTGAAATTGATTTTTTACGACCTTTTTTGTGAAGAAAAATGTTTCTGAACAACAACTTTTATCGTAATTTTGGCCAACTTTGGCGCCACCTAGCGTCAACAAAAATTTATAAAACAAAAAAATTCCTTCAAATTTGTGTTGGCTGTATTGTTATATGTATATCAAAATAATTATTTTTAATAAAATTTGGGGAAAATTTTTTTTGATTTTTGTCCACTGATGGTAGCACTGACATTCATTCAGAGTTTTTCTTTCTTTGTGTTTAGTGCTGATACCAATTTAAAGAATTTAAAGTTTTTTCTCCAAGTTATGCCATATTTAGAAATCGCTAAATTAGTTCAATTTATTAATTAAATATCTTAAAAAACATTTTACACACAATAATGATTCCGATGTCGATTTAGAGGGAATATTTGGAACTACAAAATATAAAAAAAAAATTATTTTTTTGAAAAAATTTTATACATGAGAGCTATTGCAATTTCGAAATTTAGAAAATAATAATACTAATAACTGATGTTTTTTGAGGATGTTTTTGAATATAATAAAGTTTAAAGTACCTGGTTGGCTTTGAGGAAATGTTATCAATTTGCTTGTATGATTGTTCACATATACATCCATGTTCTGACAAACGCCAATCGCTTCAGTTTGGAGATTTGATGTTTTTCTGTTAAACTGAACATTAAATTGAATATAAAATGACACTGAAATTAAGTTATGAGTGTTTTCTTTTTAATTCAGCAGAAATAGAAAAAAATAGGCACGTTTTTTATTTTAAATAAGAAATAAAAAATTTTCTTTGATTTTATGTGCGCCCTCTGCTAATTGTTTACAAAAAAAACTCGCGTTTTAATAAAACAGCTGAGAACATCAAATTCGAAAAGACTGGGATGTTATATTTATGAATGAGTTATTTGTTTGCGCCTTCCTTAGTTCTTGACATTCATATTTTTTATCTACAGGACATTTTTTTATTAAAAAATAACAGATTTTTTTAAATAAGACTCAAAGACTTTGAAAAATGTACTGATATAAACACGAAATGATGTTTACAAATCGTATTCCCGTAGTTATCTTTACGTATATGACAAAATTGAAAGAAATGAGTTAAGATAATTTTCTATGATAAAATTTTTGGATCTATCGATTTTTTATCCACAGCCCTCTATCTCTTATAGTATTAAGATATGATGAATGCGTTTTGTCGTATATCCAAATTTTATTTAAATACTGCGTTATTAGGATATACGTTAGCATTATTATGGATATACGACAAAAACTATATGAAATTTTTCAAGAAAAAACTTTTTGAGTTATCTTCACGTAAATGCAAATTTTAAAGGAGATATAGCGAAAAATATATAAGATTGATAAAAAAAATCTTTCGTTATCTTCACGTATTTCCCAGAGGTAATAATTAAATATATTTAAGGTAGGGTATTGTATTATTCTTACATTATTTTGTATTGTATATGTAGAATTATTCTACAAATGATATTTTGTGGCAAATTCTATTTTTTCAAACTGAGGTAAAAATTAAAGGCATTACATTTTTATACCCTTCACAAAAAGAGAAAGGGTATATTTAGGTTTGTCATTCCTTGTGTAATATCTTCGACATTAATAGTTACGATATCCCCATACAAAATAATAATATAAATACATATTCATAATTTAAAAACTTTGTTTCCAATTCTTAATTTTTGCTTATAAATAAAAATATTTTACTTACCAATTAAATTAATACAAACAAACAGAAATGTATACACTTGATATATGATACAATTCCGTTTTTTTAACTATACAAATGTTTGTATGCAATGTTGCATACATTCATTATTAATAACTATTTAAGTTCTTAGAATACTTAGCTGTTAATGATTTGGACTTAATTTTGGCCAATGAACTTTTAAAATCATTAATATACAAAATCATTATGAAATATTTCTACGAATTTATAACTGCGTTTTGTAAACTAATTTCTGTATTAAGCAATTTGTAAACGCTTTCAATTTTGTATATATTATTAAGAAATATAGAAACGAATTCATTCCTATTCGTGTAGTCAATAAAGAAAGTTGATTGAAAACATAACTATTGTGTTTTTTTTTTCAAATACAAAATAAACGAACTTATTTCTATTAATATGGGACCCCATAAGGTATATATATATATTCTGGATCCTTATGAATAGCGATGACGATTGAGCGATGCCCATCTGCCCGTATATCCGTCTGTCTGTACGTGAAACGGGGTTTTCCCAAGCCCTTAGAAGAGCTAGAGACCTTGTTCTTGGACTGATTAATTGGAAATTAATTTAAATAGAAATTCAGAAAAATCCGGTATATGGTTCCAGAGCTGGAAAGCATACACCTATTTCTCGACGTAAAATTAATACCAAAAACTAATTATTTTTTTGTTTGTAAATTTAACTTATTTCGAGCTTTGGGAAGGCTCAATTGTCTATTAAAAACTGAAAAGATAAAAATATTTTTTTCTAGGGATGGGATATTAAAATTCTTCTTTTAGCACCTTCGGTATTTTGCAGTACATGTAGTAACTAAAATGTTTAAAGATTTTAAGTGTTTCTTATATAACTATTTTATGCCTCACTAAGAGTTGCATTGGTAAATTTTTGCTGCCTAAAACTATTTTATAACTTAGGAAGCACAAAATTGGTACTGAAATACATATGTAACTCCAGACGTACGTTGGTGAAGTGTATGTAAGATTCGGCACAGCCGAATATAGCACTTTTAGGGCCGTTATTACAACTTGATGTTATCTTAAAGTGAGATTTGATCAGTCGGATATATACATTTTCATTATTACAACTTTCCTTTAATCGAAATATGTGCGATAAGTTAAAGGCAAGTTTGACTTTGCGATAAGTTTTATCAGGAGGATTTGTGTTTGTGTTACAATATTTTCTTATTTTTTAATATGGTAGCACCAAACACAGGTCTTCTTCACTTGAAAAGTTTTTTGCCAGTATTCTCACAGTTTGCACGATTGTTTCCTTAGATGCAAACAAAAGCTGCTTATATTTTTAAAAGGTGAATACAAGTGTGTTGTTGCTACTACAATTTTTCGCGATCTAAATAATCTTTCGGAAGTAGTCGGTAATTGCTAGCGGTATTGCCACACAATAAGAAATATACATTTAATATTACCGGAAAGCTGTGATAATGGAAAGTTGCTACCGGCCACTTTATCGACTTGTTATGGTAACGTTAGCATGTACCACCATCAACTTTGTCTTCAAGTTATAATAATGGCCCTTACTTGTCTTAAATTCTCTTTACTAATAAGAAATTAGAGAAAATTCAAAGTACAGTATTAGTTAAAAAATACTATTAAAAATACCATGGAAACCAGGAATATTCTAAAAGATCTTTTTTTTGTTCATGAAATATTTATGCAGAAGAAACTAAAGAATATGATATTAAAATAAAAAATATATATTAAATATCTATGGAAAAATATTGCTAAACTAGTACTGATAAACATGTGATATATTTCTAGTAACATTTTACGAAGGTATGAAATAATATGAACATAAATTATTTCATACGAAAATTTATTGAAAACAAACATTTGGAAATTTCGTGAAATGAAATTCATTTCTCGATCTCGAGTACCACTGTTTGTCTACACACCAAATTTCATCAAAATCGGTAACTATAAGAAATATCTTGTTAAATTTAAAATGGAAAAGCTCTAACATAATAAATTTTTATGTTTTGACTTAACAAAGTACTTTTGATATTATAGGAATATACGTGAAGATAACTTATATAAAAACCGCAACTCTGACTATTTCCTATATACTTTCACGTATGCGACATAAATTAACATATATTTCAAGGAAATTGGCTTATACAACAACATGAAATTTTTTTTTTACAATTTCCCAAAATAAAAAAGTTTGCAGTTACATGAAGATAACTCCGGGGCGACGAAATGTACACGAATGTTGTTTACATATGTTTTGTTTTGATGAAACAAGTGATTACATTTTTCGAAGAGAACTTCGAAACAAATCAAAACACAAACAAATCGCGCGGTTTCCAGAACATGCAAAAATACATTTAGCATTCAAATCGTTTGCGTTTTGAAAACGAGACTATTTTCAGAACATGCACGATAAATCCATTATATAAAAATTGATTGAGAAAAATTTTTTGGAATTTAAAAAGGTATAGTTCTGATAATTTGGATAACAGTGAGACCCAATGATTTTTGTGGGGATCAAAAAAATTTTAATAAATAATTTGTTTGGTACAATGCTAAAGGTCATGTCAGATACAACTTTGTTGCTTTGTTTGGCGTTTTTAACACAATGAAAACCTTGACAAAATTCGCGAATTGTCTGTATATTTGAAAAAATTTATGATGTTGTTATATATTTATATATAGGATTACTAAAGCTGCATTTAATATTAACATTGCCTGTGCACACTAGTTTGGGAAAAATTTATGTTACAAGTGGTTCCTGTGGCATGTTTTATATAAGTATGTACATTTCATCTTAGATGTCAAAGCGAATCTATAATGCAACGCGAAGCAAAAATTTTATCTGGCATGGCCTTAAGGCTTTTCACACAGCAAGGTATTGTTGCTCCAAATGGTTCATAATTACACCTGTTTCAGAAACAGTATGTCTGATGATAATAATAATTTAAAACAAAATTATCTCATGTCCAAAAAGAAATTACGAATGTGAGTCTAAGAATCATTGTATTTTTCAATTAGACCGAAAACTGGCTCCTTGGACAAGTTCTAGATTTAAGTTTATAAGAAATAAATATGTAGACACTAAAGTCGTCTGGCGCCAGTGTTAATTTTTTTATCACCAGAAATAAAATTTATAGGTATACTGAAGTGAACCCTATTGAAATTTCATCAGTACCGTTGAATATATGTATGTAGTGTTTAATTTCATGTTTCATTTAACTTTTTTGCATGTAAATAAAATGGCGTTATGATTCAGCAACAATGGTTAGGGTGATTGATCATGCATTTTTTTTATAATTACATATAAAGGTTGCGAATGGACAACCACCCTTGTGCTTAATAATATAAACATACGTATGTATATAAAAAATAAATATTGTTGGAGTATGAGTAGAATAAATTATAACAACAATAAATGAAATATTTGAATATACAATTTTAGAAAGAAGTTTTTTATTTCTAGAGTACAATTTAACTATTTAATGAAAAATAATATAATATATTTAATTAACAATAATAGATTTTCACCACATTTTTTGATGCGACGGAGCTGATATTTAACGGCATTAGAAATAATTGCGTTTGTACAAGTTAAACTAAATGTAAAATATTTTATGCGTATATTTTTTAAGAAGAGAATGAATAGGAGTTTTTATTTCACTGAATTGCCATTGCAACTAATTTTATATAAGTCCTTTAAATTATAAAAATCAATGAATCATTGATTGATTGAATATATTCGTTTTAAATTCCTTATTTGTACACTAGTTTTTTTTGCAAATATTTAATGTTTTATTAAATAATTTTCCATTTAATTTTTAATTTTTTTTTTTATTAGCCATAAGACTCTTTAATTTTTAATTTCGCGCTGATTTTTTTCCCCAAAATGTTATTAAAATGTTCACGTAAACGTATACTGTCAACATTCTAAAAAAAGTTGTTAGTTGTTGTTGTTCCTCATTTCACTTACAACACAATTGAAGTAGGAAAAGAGTCAACCAATTGTGGAATGAAATAAAAACGTAAGAAAAACAAAAAAAAAGTGATCAGTAAATTCTTATTATGACTTTGATATTTGTTTAGACTTCTCGCTTATTAAAATGGAAGTTTGATATTATATCGTTAGTTATTCTAAGAAATGTTGGGTAAATATTCCCTCGTGATCTGCTTTAACCCCAGTGAAGTGCGCATAGAAACTAACTAAAACCCCTCAATTGATCATTTTGAATTTTTTAATAACATTTAAGGAAAGAGGAATCAGCACGAAACTAAAAATTAAAGAGTCTTATGGCCAATAAATCAGTGGATATTTAAATGTAGTTTGAGTTAATTTTCATAAAGTGTTTTGCATATTATTTAAAGTATTTCAAATGTTGTGTATGAAATTATTTAAAGTTTTTCAATTGTGTTAGGTGTCTATTTGTACAATAAATATTCTGTTATTAATTTTTTACTTAACTTTATTAATAACTAACTTTATATACACAGAGCGGAAACTGCCTAGTAAATTTAAGAAGATCTGCTCTATGAAACGTTTTTGTGATGGGGGGTACTTACTGCTGGAGTAACAAATGAGGATTTTTTCAAAGAGATTTCTTATTGTTTTTATGTGCTAAATATTTTTAATTTTTTCAATAAGTAAAACACATGAAATTAAGAAGAAATCTTATTATTTATTATTTTTTACTCAAATTCCGTTATTTTTCGTACAAAAAAAAAACAAACCATAGAGGAAATCTTCTTGATTATATTAGGTTTTCTTATAAATTGCATAAAACAAGAATTTCTTAATAATTTCATCGGGCTGCCTTATTAATTTTTTCAAAAAGAATTTCTTATTGATTTCATTAAGCCTACTTAATACTTTTTTTAAATTAGGTCTTCCTTCTATATTTCATTAGGTTTCTATTTGATCATGTGTTAAATATCTTAATAATTTTTTTAATAAGAATATCTTCTTGATTATATTAGTTGGCTTGTTATTTCATGAATGCATACAAATCAACATTGAGAAAATTTCTTATGTTGTTTTTGTTTTTACATTTATATTTTTTTTGCGTGTTTGTTAAGTGTTGCGTCGAACATCTCTAACTATATGCACTTTAAATCAAACTTTTAGTTTAAAGTGGACAAGTGATAAGCCAAGAAGTGAAAAACGTAATAAAGATATGTTTGCTTAAAAAAAGAAAAGTTATTATTTAAATTAATTAAATCTAATTGATTAATAATGGCTTCTATTTGGCAAAACGTACGCAAGAGAGAAAAATAATATGGAAAATAAAATTGTTTTGAAACGAAAAGACGGGAAGAGAAATCTAACAGGAAAATTATTTTCTCTTTGGACTAGTGTAGAAAAAAAACTCCGATGATATTTCTACCACTCCGGACGAATATTTTAAAGGTTTCCATAACGGTATGAACATTGAAAATTCATTAAAGTAATGTACTTATGTACATCCTTGTACATATATTTTTCTCTTTCAAAGATAAACAATTCGAGCATAAATGCTGGTTGCAGCACAATTGCAGTCCACGTGATCAGGTAATTTCTTTCTGGAGGAAAACGAGGAAAACTAGAATTGGTTAGATACAAAATACTAGTTCTTTGACGATTATTTTTATGAATGGCCACGATACAGTGATTTCTCATGCTATGAACTTGTAAGGGTTGACAATTTTGAAATATTTTATAAATTTATTAATTTTTTATAATTATATTTTATAACTTAAAAAAAAAAACTAATAAAATCAAGAAAAGAAAACCTAATAAAATCAATAAGAAACTCTTTTTGAAAAAATTAAGAAGATTACCTAGTAAAAACCATACGTTTCTTGATATTCTCACTTAGGTTTTCCTTATTAAAGCAATAAAAATTTCTTCTTGAAGACAAACCATAGAGAAATCTTATTAATTTTGTTTTATTTTATTAGGTATTTGTTAGGTACTGTTTTCTCTGTGCATAACTTTTTAAAACCTTTTAGGAAATATTTCCCAATATCACAATGTTTTCTTTTTATTATAACTTGGCGACAAAATTGGTAGTAGTAAATGCCAACGTTAGCATAACAAGTCGATAAAGTGGCCGGTAGCAACTTTCCATTATTACAACTTGTTGTTAATATTAAATGTATATTACTTATTGTGTGGCAACACCGCTAGCAATTGCCGACTAATTCCGAAAGATTATTTAGATCGCGAAAAATTGTAGAGGCAATGACACACTTGTTTTCACCTTTTAAAAATATATGCAGCTTTTGTTTGTGAAAATATAAGTTTGTGTTATAAAATAAAAAATGTCAGCATCTAAGGAAACAATCCTGCGAGTTGTGAGAAGACGGGCAAGAAACTTTTCAAGTGAAGAAGACCTATGGTTGGTGCTACCATATTAAAATATAAGAAAATATGGTAACATAAACATAAATCCTCCTGGTAAAACTTATCGCAAAGTCGAATTTGCCTTTAATTTATCGCACATATTTAGATTAAAGGAAAGTTGTAATAATGAAAATTTATTTATCCGACCGATAAAATCTCACTTTAAGATAATATCAAATTGTAGTAATGGCCCTAAAAGAAACAAAATTCAAAGTCATATGTGTATTTACTGTGCACGATTTAAATGTACAATGAGGAGCATTTAAGTTTGCGGTGAAAAACGAAATTTTGTATTTAAACGGAATTTAAAGATAAACTACATATAAATATCTATTGATTTATTGGGCTTTAAAACGACAAATTCCCAAAGATGTACTAATTTGATAGTTTTCCATATTGATAACACCATTTTCGTTCAAATTGACCTAGACTGTACTGCTGAAAAGTGCAGCGAAAATAATTATGTTTTCAAATTCAGTATGTATGTCATTAGGACTTAGCAAGTTGAAAAACTGTTTAATAAATCATAAAATATTTCAAGCATTCTTCAACGAAAAGTATCTATGAAAATAATTGAAAATTATATTGAAATGCTTCGAATTCACAAATTTTATGATTCGTAATTTCATTTTGTATATCGAAATAAAATTGTTAAATTTGAAAGAGTATTTATGTATGTACATATTTACATCTGTGATTACTCACCTTCCTATATTCACATGTACATATTACATGTATACATTCACATATGTATGTATGCATATCCTGTTAATAAAAGGCTGTGTTGAAAATTTCAAGGTCAAGGCAACACATCTTCTCTTAAACACACATTCTAACAATGATAACAGGAACATTTTCTACAGGTGTGTGCATTTCTTAAGATGACATAGGAAGAGTATTTTGTGGATTATATAATATTTGTTTTCCAATTTTCGTAATCATTCATGTTTTAAACAAATATAAAAGTTTTACCAAATAATGAGAAAACGTACACCAATTATCAAATACGAAACAAGTAACAAAACACTTATTTTGCGCAAAATTAGTATATGTTATTGTTTTATGTTATTCAATTGTGATTTTGTTTATTAGGTATATCATAAAATATTAAATATAGAAAAATTCGCGTTGGCTGCAAAAAAAAAAGAGATGTCTAGCTACGCCAATTGGTATATCTCATTCAAAAAGGACTTAGCGCACATAATTGTAACTTTACAGGAAACGATAAGCTGATAAGAAATAGTAACCATCAATAGCAAATAAAACTGTGAATTATGCATTAAGTTTTTTTTTATGATGAGGTGTATTTCTACCAAATGGATTGCATAAATATCAATTTCACAAAAAAAATAAAATGCGAAAGAGCAAAATGCCAGCAGTAAAAAGTTAATAATACACTATCGGATTTATCACCAGTCATTCTGCTGCGTAGGAAAAGTGTTGATTACTGTACTAACAAATATTTAGTTGTTATAAGACCACGCTTAGAACGAAATATTCATTAGTTCGTTTTACTAATTCTGGTTCAAAATTCTAAAACTTTTTACTAGGTTTTCACAACATCAATACCGCTTGAACTCAGGTTTCCATTCGGGTAATAAGAATAATATACACATTATGGGTGATTTTTCAACAGCTTTCGGATTTAATTGATATATGCAAAGATTAAAATGGCATAAGAAAGTAGTAAGTAAATAAGCATTTCTCTGATAGCAAATGTGTTTATTAATTTTTGCATGTTTTATTAAGTGGAAGATTGCAAGCACAGGTGATAGATGCTGCAGGATAGTAGTAGGATAATGTATGTGTGAGACCAATTAAAATTTTCAAATTTCGGCAATTAAATTTAAAATTTTGAAATTTTAATTGCCAAATTTATGTTAATTGGTTTTTTTAGTAATTTGATACTTTAATGTGTGTGTGTATGTTTTTTTTTCCCACGGTTAAATAGGGGTGTTCACATTGTTGTTTTTTTTTTTATAATGTTCGGGCAGGCGTGGAAATTTGTGTCTGTCCATATGTGACCTTGAGAATACATGTCCGTCCGTATGTGAGCGTAGGAATTTGTGTCTGTCCATATGTGACCTTGAGAATACATGTCCGTCCGTATGTGAGCGTGGGAATTTGTGTCTGTCCATATGTGACCTTGAGAATACATGTCCGTCGGTATGTGAGCGTGGGAATTTGTGTCTGTACATATGTGAGCGTAGGAATTCTGTCTGTCTATGTGTGCTATAGCCTAGTAGAAAATAAGAAATTTTTAGGAACATTAGAACATTTTTTTAGGAATTACACTATTTCAAAAGTGTTGTAGTTATATATGGATGGCCTTAATGTTTGTGGTTCGTTTCTTCTTGCTGGAGTGAGATTTCTTCTTTTATTTTTTGTTTGTTTTTAATTTTGGTGTGTGTTTACTTAAGACATTTTGTCCAGCAATTCAGTTATTCCTTTTTTGTTTGCAATGCTTGAGTCTGGGGGAATAATTTGATTATTCTGATCTTGAAGACGTTGTGAAAAAAAAATTTACTATTCCATAAATATTGAAATTGATATTTTGTTTATTTTATACATGACGATCATCGATGGATTTTATTTGGGGATCTGGATGGTGATGCGATTTCTGTATTTTGTAGAATATGAATATTTATACTATGTGTGTGTGTGTGTGTTTTTTGTGCTCTGAGTGGCGGTTGGAATGTCTGCCTGTCAGACAGGCTGTGTGTGTGACGATTGGTGAGTCTGTATGACAGTCCGCTTTCTTGCTTTCCTGGATTTTGCGCAAGTGGGTCACTATGAAATGTGATAAGATATACATATTCATGCGTACAAAAATATCTAAAAATTTATTTCATTTACGCATATACATACAAACAAATAATAATAGTTTATTCTATGTGCCCAAATATTCCCTTGACCATTTGAATGAATGAATCAACCATTGTGTATGTTTGTTTGTGTGTTCTCTGAAAAAAAAAATATGTATGTAGGTTTTTATTTGAAATAAAAAGACATTTATTTTAATTTCTATAAGCATTTATTTAAAAGTTTATTAACATTTTCATTTTTAAGTAAAATTGCATTCCTTAAGGCACAAACACCATAGTCGTGATAGCTACAATAGAGATATATTGAATGCTTAGTTTCCATTTGTTTAAAATTAATGCAGCCAATATCTTCAATGTTATAAACTGTTTGATGAATAATTTTTTCCAGCCATTTTTTTTTCTCTTCCCCCTTAACATATATTTGTGAATTTCTTATATTGGATTTTAAAAACTTGCAAACGCTTTGAAACGAGACTGATCCATCATTCCAGTTAATATGATGATAGTTTTTTGTTAACCAAACTGCTTCTCTCTGTTTTTTGGCTGATAAACATGCGAAATCAAAAGGAGGTTTTATGATGAAATTGAGGTATTCGTTGTTGCTGAAAACTACAGCTAGTTCTTTTGCGATGAAGTCATTTGAATTATTTTTGAAACCTTGCAAGTCTACAAAAACAATGTCACCATCCATGTTATTTAATTTATAAGACCTTCCGGACTTGACCTTTTATTGGTATGTATTCTATTACGCGGTCATGAATAAGAACGCAGTAAGCTGATGTTTTTGATGGAATATTTGTTGCTGTTTCAAATTCAATTTTAATGTCGATTGGTCCGGTATTGAGCGTTTCGTTTTGGTGACTGACATCAACTACAATAATTGGAGCGTTATTTTTAAACTCTTGACCTGTTAGAAGAGGTTGGGGTTGTTTCATGTAGTAGCTTTGTTGGAATCTTAGATACATATCATATAGAATCGCATAGCGCTCATTTTTGAATTTTATATTAATATCGTCATATGGGTAAGAGGTTGAGTTAAAATGTACTTTTAAGTTAGTAAGATCACAATGAACAAACTTGTTTTCTTGTTGAAAGGCAATCAACACAAAACGAGGGCGTTCCTTATTAGCGGCCAGTTTCACATTCCATATGTGATTGGTCCCCGTATTAACGTGTGGATTCATATGACAATCCCAACTACGGAATGCCATTGGTATAGCAGCACCATTATTAAGTATTTTGATCATATTCAATTTACTATGATCAGATAATTGAACATGGGGAATTCTCCATGATATTAGTGAAATTTTAAGTTTTGCTTTCTCAGTGGCAACATTCGAGTGTACAAGATCCTCATGGTTCTTATTACGCCAGAGTATCAACTCATGTTTACCATTTAAAAAAACTTTATTTTAGTCCTCAGCGAATCCTAAAAGAAGTTTGAGTGGTACATAGAAATTAAAATTACCATTTTGAAGATCTATTTCATCAAGATTATTCCATTCAGAATTTTTCAACACAACGCTTTCCGTAGGTGATAAAGAAACCAAATTTTTTATGGTACTGGTGGCTCCCAAATATCTTGTATGAACAATTTCAATACCATTTAGTTCATAGCGAATTTCATCAAAGAGATATGCAACAAAATTGTTTTTCAACTGAAAGTTGGGTGTAGATTTCGATGTTTTTCCATCTACAACAAGTCCTTCCACATATATAAAGCTTTCACTGGGTAACACATATAGATCTTGGTTTTGTATTGAAATTCTTATTTTATCGTTGTTGTTAAAAGACTGAAGGTATGGTATGTATGTGTGATAATCCTTTTTGATTATACGTCTATTATTGAACTCATTTAGTTTTCAGTTTAAAGTTCAGTGACTTGAGAAAACTCTTGTTTGCTGCTGTAAGCGATTTTTGACGAACAGATCTTTTCAATTGCTGCTTAGGTTGTAATGTTTGAGGATTAGATGTTGCTGTAGTATTCTTCGATATACTCGTGTTGTATATTATCATTATTTAGTTGTCCTTAAATGTATTCGTATTGTAATTTCCTCTCCTCTGAAATTAATTAAGTCGCCGTTTTGATCAACCACGCGAAGAGCTAGTGAACTAATCTCTCCGGAGTTTACTGGCAAATAAATGAGATTTTTGGGAATCTCAACTATTTTATATCCAGCCGGTACATTAATCGGAAATTCATGTAGTCTATGAGCTTTAGAATTATTCATATAAGTATTAACCACAATACTGCTTTCAATCCTCAAGAGATTCACCTTAAAGATATTCACTGGAAGATCAGGGTAATGTTATTTGTTTGGCGTTAATATTCTGCTATTGAATCCTAAAAGTCAACCTATTGTATTTTCTTTATTAAAATATATTGGTTCTTTAGAGCTGCTGACTTTAACTTGCATTGTATTGTTATTAGCTTCAATCAAAAATTTGTTTTCTGGTCTATATCGTTTGTATTGTTCTTCTATATAGTCAACTATATCATTTAATTCATAAGATCCGATCGGTATTTTAATTAAAATTCACCGATATGAAATATATTGTTGTAGACATCCACATTTGGGATACTGTTGTATGAATGGAAATCAGTTAGAGCACATTCATAGGTTCCGTTTAAATCAATAGGAGGAAAATAATTAGCAGATAGCTCTGATGAATTGGAGTTTAGAGTCAATGTTATTGACATTGTGACTGTTTGATTGTAAATAAAGGAGGTTAAACACACAGTATGATTTATAAGAATCACTTTCGTATTTATTGTTTATTTACTTATTTTAAACTAAATTAAATATTGATGCCATTGTTGTTGTTGTTGCTTATTTATTGTATTCTTCCATTTACAATATGTCATCTTTGCTTATCAAAGAATTGTGCTCATTACCAAAGCCCAGCCACTTAACAAACCCCTTCCGTCCTATAGTTTTGAGAACCTTTCCAACTAGGTATGTACTTGGATATCTGGTTTTTGAAAGTTCTTCTTCATAGAATCCACCTTTAATAGGATTTCCTCGATAGTCTTCTAATGTATATGTTGTAGGATATGTGTTTTGTACTCTTTTAATTGTAAAGATTTCTGTTGTCCAGTTCGGAGTATTACCTTTTTCAAAAATGTTTTTATATTTGCTTATGCGTACATGATCTCCTGCATTAAATGTTGACATTTTATACACCTTTAAATGACTGTATACTGTTTTTAAAAGCTGTTTTTCATTTGTTGAATTTACTTTAATCGGTGACATTTTAATGGTGCGATGAATTTTTCTATTGTTTGCATCAAGTAAATCTCTATACATATCAATCCAATTGTATGAACCATTTAAGCTAAATTCTTTCCACATCATTCCTTTTAATGTTCTATTGAATCGTTCTACTATTGAGGCTTTCATAGTGCTATATGTTGAGTAGTGATTAATATTGTATTTATTCATCAACTGATTGAAATGTATATTGAAAAATTCTTTACCATCGTCTGTTTGCAAGTTTTTCGGTATTCGTCCCAATTTGAAAATATTCTCCATTGCCTGGGTTGTTTCAAATGCATTCTTTCTTCTCAAAGGTACTGCCCAAGCAAATTTTGAGAACGTATCAATTACAGTTAGCAAAAATCGATAATTTCTATTGTCTAAGGAATAATTTCCCATTTCCACTAAATCAGCTTGCCAAAGATCATATATTCCTTTCATCACAACTCTACGACGTACAAAACGTTTTCGAGCCTGCTTATGCAATTCATTTACAATATTTCTTTTTGAAGACATCTTATTTTTCCAGTCGCTGTGTTAAGTGTGTTGTGATCTGCTTGGTGCATTTTCAACTATTGATACGAACATGTAATTTTCTATTCTATAAATTTTTTCTCGTAACTCTTCAATTTCCATATCAAAAAGTGATTTATTATCATCCATTTTCTTATTGATATCCTGCAAGTGAGCATTAAGATTTTCTAACTGGAAAGCTACTTCTTGTTGCTGTTTTTTGAGTTCAGTTTGCAGAAACAATTTACTGATAACATCGTTTTCCTCCACAGCATTTGCAACATTTTTGATTCTCTTGTATTGGACATCAATGTTTTTGTTCGTATCCATAAAGAAGCCCAACAACTTAGGTGCATTTTTGGTTGAAATTACTTCACTTCTATCGTTAATATAATGCCCAAATTTATCAACGGACATGTTTTATAAAAAAATCTATTTATGTATATAGTTTATACAATTATATTAGCATCACGTAGTTCTTCAATAATTGAGACAATTTCGTTGTTGTGATTAGTATGGCCTGCAGAATGTGATGCAAGCAGTAGTCTAAGTCGATCTACCAACTCGTTTGGATCATCCCAGTATATATAGTTTGGATTATGAGGGTTAAACTGCATCAAACCCCTTTCCTAAATAACTAGTTTTTGTTACATCTGATGAGCTTTTATGATTTTCTCCTTTGAGAAAAGGAGAAATCATAAAATTTTCCAATAATATGTTTGTACTTATGGGCTTTGCTCCCTTTGATTTGACCATCAGACTTATAGTCTCTCCTGTGAGCATTGGTAGTAAGTAATATTTTTTATAGATTTCAAGCTCAAATTTGTCATAGTCTTTTGGTGTTTTATGAAACATTAAAGAAAACAGTCCTGGCGTGAGAGCTCACATTTGTCCACCAACCTGTATCTTATCTTGATTTAACTTGATGGTGCTATTACCAAATCTCCATTGGTTATTATTGTCTTTATGTTGACCATAGTTAGTATCTAGTTCGTTTCTCGATTGCAATAGTGATAAGTCAGGATAACTTTCTTCATTATTCGAATTTTGTGAGTAAAAGTCATCTTCATCATAATTACTGCTACTTTTACTATTCGATTGTTTAAACATTGATTCTTCAATTAGTTTCTTGGGCGTACTCGTTTCCAATTTTATTGTTGAATTCTGAGGATGAAAACTTTCATTGTCATCAATTCCAGTTTCCTTATCACTCGGTTCTTTTTTAACCGGTCTACCAACGTATTTAGAGCTATTGATAAATTCTTTTAAAGGTTCTGAATGTATCTCTTAATTGTTCATGTGCCTTTATTTCACCAGTTTTTATACTTCGAAGCTTTTTCTTCAAGATATTTCTTGTAGTCACCAAGTCTTTAAGAATTTGTTCATTCATTTTAGCTATCAGGTCAGTTCAATAGGAAGCAGATCAGTTTATTAGATCAGGTTAACAGATCAGGTATCAGATCATCTCATCAGGTATCACATCAGCTTATCAGGTACCAGATCAGCTTATCAGGTATCAGATCAGCTTATCAGGTCAGTTACAATAATCAAATGTATAAAGTTTGAAGTCAGATTAAATACTGAAGGGTGCATTAGATGAACAGCAAATTATATTATGATGAAGTAATCAAATGACTTTCTATAACGACCGTTGTTTAGTTCATTATCTTTACTTATCATCAAAAATCCGTATTTTTCCTTCCAACATTCTCTACAAATTTGTTGAAACATTTCAAAGTTCATATCGCTGGCAACGTGATCATCATATACATGTTTCATATTTGTCGAATCTTGTTTAAACATAATAATTACATTAGCATTATCTCTTATCAAATGTTTTGGAATCCGCGTGTAAATTTGACACAAGTAAAATGAATCTACGTTTTTATGACGACCCATACAAAAATATGCACGAATATTGTTTTGCTTTTTACATGCAACATCATCAAAAATCATAATTGAATTGCTTTTAGCTTCACTAGGAGGAACAACGTACTCGTTATCTGCGAATGTGTAGTATCCCATTCCTTTAATTGGTGAAATTAATTTCTTTAGGTATTCGTATTTAGGTTGATATAAAGATTTTGAGTACAAGTAAATATTTTCAAACTTGATGCCATTAGGACCTTCCAGCAAACTAATCATTATGTTAGTTTTTCCACAATTTGAAGTACCAATTATTAATGCTCGAATAGAATTTGGTAACAAGGAACTATGTCTCATTTTGTTACTGTCACTTGAACAAATATCAGCATTACGAACTAAAATATTTTTCTATATTAATATATATTTATATAGGCTAAATTGTTCTAACTTAGTTAAAATCTCAGAAAGACATGATGATAAATATTCCTAGGCACAAAGGAAGTCAACATCAGTTTTATTCAACTTACACAGCAGAGCAGAACAGCTGTTTTCGAAAGTCGCAACACTTTCATCTTCAGTTCTCATGTGTATATTGTGTTTATCACCACTGTTTAGGTGGCTTAGTTGAATGTGACAACAGTTTTCTATTTACACAAATTTTATTGTGAAAACCAATCCGAGAACTGTATCAACCTGATCTTAACACTTGTGTGTTATAATACCTGTGTTACCATTTGATTATTTTCTTCATGTCCCATTTTTCTGAATTTTTTGTTCCATTATACATTAAGTCAAACTTTTTTGGTTTGAATTTTATACTTAAGTATATGTGAACGTTTTTCCAATTTTCATTGGTAGCTCAATCCAAAGCTCAAATTGTATGTGATTTTATTTTTATTGAACATTTCTATTTTGCTATATTGATATTTATATAGGCTAAATTGTTCTAACTTATTTAAAATCTCAGAAAGACATGATGATAAATATTCCTAGGCACAAAGGAAGTCGAAAACAGCTGTTCTGCTCTGCTGTGTAAGTTGAATAAAACTGATGTTGACTTCCTTTGTGCCTAGGAATATTTATCATCATGTCTTTCTGAGATTTTAACTAAGTTAGAACAATTTAGCCTATATAAATATTAATACTGTAATGTATTTAAATTGCTCAATCACCAAATATGTTGTATCGTAGTATTTGAAAAACAGTATAAAACTAAATATTTCTACATAAAGATATGTTACCAATTAATAATTCAAATGAAATACCTAAGACTAAGAAAATCGTTGCAATCATCACTCCATCACTTTTTAAATAAGATGTTTGTTGCACATTAATCATTCAATATCAATGAAAACCCACCTTCTTTAAAATATAATACAAAATTTTATCTATTTCTTGAACAAATCATGTTCTGTGCTTTTGTTTATTTTCGCACAGTGTTGGTAATCAAAGGATGAATCTATAGAAGATTCCATCCATTAATTACCAACTTGGAGCAATAAATTGGCGCAAAATCATCTATTTTCCATTTTGCGCCAATAATCCTACCAAGAAATTTTAATTGTTTGTAAACAAAAATATGTAATTTTATATCGACAAGAAAAAGTAAAGAGATAGCAAACAAAAATTTGCTGTCCCTCTCGCAACATCGGTCGAAAACATTACCACTACATACACAGTTGTCATGTCTAATTAGTAGTCTATGATGATATGTCAACAATAGCGCATGTTTATCATTTATTGTAGATTAAAGTAATATGGTTGTACTTTATAACAAAAGTTTTAGTCTCAAGCACACTATCGTTGGAGAAGGTTTACTAAATGAAGCAATAAATTCTCTGTCTTTTGAATTACGTCTTCCTGGATATCAGTACTGTGGACCTGGCACAAGATTACAAAAGCGTTTAGATAGAGGAGATAAAGGAATTAACTTATTGGATGCTGCTTGCAAAAATCACGATATTGCTTATTCGAAAAATAAAGACTTAAACAGCAGACATCAAGCTGACAAAATTCTTGAAAATAAAGCTTGGGAAAGAGTTCTTTCAAAAGATAGTGATCTTGCAGAAAACACATTTGCATATATAGTCACCAACGCAATGAAAGCAAAAACTAAACTTGGTATAGGTGTTGAAGCAAAGAAAAGGAATACAGTGAAAATACCATCACCACGAATTCGTATAAATGACAAAAAACTGTTTCACAAAACAATTAAATCAGCAACAAAGGTATTGAAGGAGGAAAAACCACAATATATTAATTCAGCCATTAAGATTGCTCGTAAAGCTATCAGTAAATCTCTTAAGGGGAAAAATGCTCGTGTTGTAATACCACGCATTATAAATGTCCCAAAAATTTGTGGTTTTTTGCCCATAATACCGATTCTAACTGCTCTAGGAGCACTTGGTAGTCTAGCAACTTGAGGTGCCACTATAGCTAAAGCTGTAAATGCAACAAAGAATGCAAAAAAACAACTTGAGGAAGCCACTAGACACAACAGAGCAATAGAGTCAATTGCGGTGTGAGATGGACTATACCTTAAACCATATAAAAACGGTTATGGACTTGTTTGTGAAGATCCATCAAAAAACTTTTAGACATGCTACCCAACAGACCATTATCAGAATTTAATCTGAGAAAATTTTTAAAATATATTCCACACTTCAGAGGAGTTTTTATGTTGGATTCGATACCAAGACGATCAAAGACTGTAGAGTGTGGAATATATAATTTCAATTTATCAACTGGCCCAGGTACTCATTGGGTAGCATACTATAAAAACAAGAATTAAACAAATAATATTTCGACAGCTTTGGAAATTTACAACCTCCTCTAGAATTAATCAAATAGTTAGGTAGAAATATTGAATACAACTACAATCAATATCAAAACTTTAATACATATAATTGTGGCCACTTATGTTTGAAATTTCTTTATGAGATAACCAAAGATATCAAATAAAACACAATCATATATATTTAAAAACATTTTCTTTTTTATTATTATTATTATTATTTTTTTCTTGTTATTCACAAAATATATGCTCATAACATTTTTTTTACTGCCAAACGAGGTACTGGGAGTTTGGTATCAAAAACTCATTCATCTCACTATCCAGGATAAGGTTTCGCTCTCATTTTCTTTGTAGTCAATATTTATCACTTGAAAAATCATCTAATTCGACATCTATTAAAATATTATATTGGTTGGGGAGAAACATTATATGGTTTTCCAGTTCAAGTTGAACTGTTTCCCCATACTTTGTTGTTACCCGCTTTGCACGTACGATGGTGTATTTGTATGATTCATCTAAATCCTTTATATGGATTAAGGATTTTGTATTACAGGAATTGAATTTGCTTATTAAACTCATTGCGCTATAAATGTTTCACAACTTATAAGTTTGAACTTAAATTTCGAATTAATCTCGATATAAGCTTTCTAGACTTTAAGAAGTCTAACTGAAAATTATTAAGCAATGATATTAGATTTGTGTGTGTGTGTGTGTGTGTGAGTGGGAGAGAGAGGGAGCAAAAGATGAAAAGATGAATAATAAAATCTGTTGTTAGAAGAAGATAGAGAGATACTTATATACATTTTTGAGTCCTTTACTCTAAAATTTGAATTTGTTTTTGGAGTGGAAAGCAGATTTAGTTTTATAAATTATATAAAATTTCTCTTACAACCTGTTCGTTGAAAACAATATTAGTAGAGAACTGACATTCAAAAAGATCGGAAGTAAATTTTTGTAACAGTATAAAATATTCCATAAAAATCATGAGTGACATTAGAAACAAGCTCGCACAATTCTTAGTTGATTTTGAGGGATGTCAACTATACGAACACATGGAAATGGTGCAAATCTTCCTCGATATGTTGAATGAAAATAATAATTTCGGTATAATGGAAGATGAGGACAAGGACGATGGTCACTTTAAGTCTTGTCCATGGAGCCATCCAGATTGTGAGGAGGGGCCAGATACCTGTCGGTGCTCCGTATTTTACTTAAGAAAAATGACGATAAATCATTTAATTAATTCATATTATGTAATATTTCGATGAAACTAAATAATAAATCAACTAAATAATAAAACAAAATAAAACAAATTCTGAATGTTTTTCATTTTATATATATTTGTACAATTTTTGTTTATTTCTCTTAACAATACAACAATTTTTTTTACTTATTAATATATTTCACTACTTAAATATATATAAAAATTATTACTTAAATATAGGGATACAATTATTGCATTGCTTCTTCCTCTTCTAGTCTTGAAATTTCCCACAGTAGCATGTCAAGTTCATAATCGGGATTAGTTTCCTCGATGCGAAAATGATACCATGCATATGTATAAGTCTGGTGGTCAAATTAAAGGGAGCAAAGCCCATAAGTACAAACATATTATTGGAAAACTTTTCAAAGGAGAAAATCATAAAAGCTCATCAGATGTAACAAAAACTAATTATTTAGGAAGGGGTTTGATGCAGTTTAACCCTCATAATCCAAACTATATATACTGGGATGATCCAAACGAGTTGGTAGATCGACTTAGACTACTGCTTGCATCACATTCTGCAGGCCATACTAATCACAACAACGAAATTGTCTCAATTATTGAAGAACTACGTGATGCTAATATAATTGTATAAACTATATACATAAATAGATTTTTTTATAAAACATGTCCGTTGATAAATTTGGGCATTATATTAACGATAGAAGTGAAGTAATTTCAACCAAAAATGCACCTAAGTTGTTGGGCTTCTTTATGGATTCGAACAAAAACATTGATGTCCAATACAAGAGAATCAAAAATGTTGCAAACGCTCTGGAGAAAAACGATGTTATCAGTAAATTGTTTCTGCAAACTGAACTCAAAAAACAGCAACAAGAAGTAGCTTTCCAGTTAGAAAATCTTAATGCTCACTTGCAGGATATCAATAAGAAAATGGATGATAATAAATCACTTTTTGATATGGAAATTGAAGAGTTACGAGAAAAAATTTATAGAATAGAAAATTACATGTTCGTATCAATAGCTGAAAGTGCACCAAGCAGATCACAACACACTTAAAACTGCGACTGGAAAAATAAGATGTCCTTAAAAAGAAATATTGTAAATGAATTGCATAAGCAGGCTCGAAAACGTTTTGTACGTCGTAGAGTTGTGATGAAAGGAATAGATGATATTTGTCAAGCTGATTTAGTTGAAATGGGAAATTATTCCTTAGACAATAGAGATTATCGATTTTTGCTAACTGTAATTGATACATTCTCAAAATTTGCTTGGGCAGTACCTTTGAGAAGAAAGAATGCATTTGAAACAACCCAGGCAATGGAGAATATTTTCAAATTGGGACGAATACCGAAAAACTTGCAAACAGACGATGGTAAAGAATTTTTCAATAAACATTTCAATCAGTTGATGAATAAATACAATATTAATCACTACTCAACATATAGCACTATGAAAGCCTCAATAGTAGAACGATTCAATATGTATAGAGATTTACTTGATGCATACAATAGAAAAATTCATCGCACCATTAAAATGTCACCGATTAAAGTAAATTCAACAAATGAAAAACAGCTTTTAAAAATAGTATACCGTCATTTAAAGGTGTATAAAATGTCAAAATTTAATGCAGGAGATCATGTACGCATAAGCAAATATAAAAACATTTTTGAAAAAGGTTATACTCCGAACTGGACAACAGAAATCTTTACAATTAAAAGAGTACAAAACACAAATCCTACAACATAAACATTAGAAGACTATCGCGGAAATCCTATTAAAGGTGGATTCTATGAAGAAGAACTTTCAAAAACCAGATATCCAAGTACATACCTAGTTGGAAAGGTTCTCAAAACTATAGGACGGAAGGTGTTTGTTAAGTGGCTGGGCTTTGGTAATGAGCACAATTCTTTGATAAGCAAAGATGACATATTGTAAATGGAAGAATACATTAAATAAGCAACAACAACAATGGCATCAAAATTTAATTTAGTTTAAAATAAGTAAATAAACAATAAATACGAAAGTGATTCTTATAAATCATACTGTGTGTTTAACCTCCTTTATTTACAATCAAACAGCCACAATGTCAATAACATTGACCCTAAGCTCCGATTCATCAGAGCTCTCTGCTAATTATTTTCCTCCTATTGATTTAAACGGAACCTATGAATGTGCTCTAACTGATTTCCATTCATACAACAGTATCCCAAATGTGGATGTCTACAACAATATATTTCATATCGGTGAACTTGTAATTGAAATACCGAACGGATCTTATGAATTAAATGATATAGTTGACTATATAGAAGAACAATACAAACGATATAGACCAGAAAACAAAATTTTGATTGAAGCTAATAACAATACAATGCAAGTTAAAGTCAGCAACTCTAAAGAACCAATATATTTTAATAAAGAAAATACAATAGGTAGACTTTTAGGGTTCAATAGCAGAATATTAACGCCAAACAAAGAACATTAATCTGATCTTCCAGTGAATATCTTTAAGGTGAATCTCTTGAGGATTGAAAGCAGTATTGTGGTTAATATTTATATGAATAATTCTAAAGCTCATAGACTACATGAATTTCCGATTAATGTACCGGCTGGATATAAAATAGTTGAGATTCCCAAAAATCTCATTTATATGCCAGTAAACTCCAGAGAGATTAGTTCACTAGCTCTTCGCGTGGTTGATCAAAACGGCGACGTAATTAATTTCAGAGGAGAGGAAATTACAATACGAATACATTTAAGGACAACTAAATAATGATAATATACAACACGAGTATATCGAAGAATACTAAAGCAACATCTTATCCTCAAACATTACAACCTAAGCAACAATTGAAAAGATCTGTTCGTCAAAAATCGCTTACAGCAGCAAACAAGAGTTTTCTCAAGTCACTGAACTTTAAACTGAAAATAAAATGAGTTCAGTAATAGACGTTTAAGATAAAATATAATCAAAAAGGATTATCACACATACATACCATACCTTCAGTCTTTTAACAACAACGATAAAATAAGAATTTCAATACAAAACCAAGATCTATATGTGTTACCCAGTGAAAGCTTTATATATGTGGAAGGACTTGTTGTAGATGGAAAAACATTGAAATCTACACCCAACTTTCAGTTGAAAAACAATTTTGTTGCATATCTCTTTGATGAAATTCGCTATGAACTAAATGGTATTGAAATTGATCATACAAGATATTTGGGAGCCACCAGTACCATAAAAAATTTGGTTTCTTTATCACCTACGGAAAGCGTTTTTTGCAAAATTCTGAATGGAATAATCTTGATGAAATAGATCTTCAAAATGGTAATTTTAATTTCTATGTACCACTCAAACTTCTTTTAGGATTCGCTGAGGACTAAAATAAAGTTTTTTTAAATGGTAAACATGAGTTGATACTCTGGCGTAATAAGAACCATGAGGATCTTGTACACTCGAATGTTTCCACTGAGAAAGCAAAACTTAAAATTTCACTAATATCATGGAGAATTCCCCATGTTCAATTATCTGATCATAGTAAATTGAATATGATCAAAATACTTAATAATGGTGCTGCTATACCAATGGCATTCCGTAGTTGGGATTGTCATATGAATTCACACCTTAATACGGGGACCAATCACATATAGAATGTGAAACTGGCCGCTAATAAAGAACGCCCTCGTTTTGTGTTGATTGCCTTTCAACAAGAAAACAAGTTTGTTCATTGTGATCTTACTAACTTAAAAGTACATTTTAACTCAACCTCTTACCCATATGACGATCTTAATATAAAATTTAAAAATGAGCGCTATGCGATTCTATATGATATGTATCTAAGATTCCAACAAAGCTACTACATGAAACAACCCCAACCTCTTCTAACAGGTCAAGAGTTTTAAAATAACGCTCCAATTATTGTAGTTGATGTCAGTCACCAAAACGAAACGCTCAATACCGGACCAATCGACATTAAAATTGAATTTGAAACAGCAACAAATATTCCATCAAAAACATCAGCTTACTGCGTTCTTATTCATGACCGCGTAATAGAATACATACCAATAAAAGGTCAAGTCCGGAAGGTCTTATAAATTAAATAACATGGATGGTGACATTGTTTTTGTAGACTTGCAAGGTTTCAAAAATAATTCAAATGACTTCATCGCAAAAGAACTAGCTGTAGTTTTCAGCAACAACGAATACCTCAATTTCATCATAAAACCTCCTTTTGATTTCGCATGTTTATCAGCCAAAAAACAGAGAGAAGCAGTTTGGTTAACAAAAAACTATCATCATATTAACTGGAATGATGGATCAGTCTCATTTCAAAGCGTTTGCAAGTTTTTAAAATCCAATATAAGAAATTCACAAATATATGTTAAGGGGGAAGAGAAGAAAAAATGGCTGGAAAAAATTATTCATCAAACAGTTTATAACATTGAAGACATTGGCTGCATTAATTTTAAACAAATGGAAACTAAGCATTCAATATATCTCTATTGTAGCTATCACGACTATGGTGCTTGTGCCTTAAGGAATGCAGTTTTACTTAAAAATGAAAATGTTAACAAACTTTTAAATAAATGCTTATAAAAATTAAAATAAATGTCTTTTTATTTCAAATAAAAACCTACATACATATTTTTTTTTTCAGAGAACACACAAACAAACATACACAATGGTTGATTCATTCATTCAAATGGTCAAGGGAATATTTGGGCACATAGAATAAACTATTATTATTTGTTTGTATGTATATGCGTAAATGAAATAAATTTTTAGATATTTTTGTA
This sequence comes from Linnaemya vulpina, assembly GCA_963675445.1. Classification (NCBI taxonomy): domain Eukaryota; kingdom Metazoa; phylum Arthropoda; class Insecta; order Diptera; family Tachinidae; genus Linnaemya; species Linnaemya vulpina. The sequence continues at coordinate 1,623,772 of OY776281.1, read as the reverse complement.
CGCATGAATATGTATATCTTATCCCATTTCATAGTGACCCACTTGCGCAAAATCCAGGAAAGCAAGAAAGCGGACTGTCATACAGACTCACCAATCGTCACACACACAGCCTGTCTGACAGGCAGACATTCCAACCGCCACTCAGAGCACAAAAAACACACACACTTAAACATAGTATAAATATTCATATTCTACAAAATACAGAAATCGCATCACCATCCAGATCCCCAAATAAAATCCATCGATGATCGTCATGTATAAAATAAACAAAATATCAATTTCAATATTTATGGAATAGTAAACTTTTTTTCACAACGTCTTCAAGATCAGAATAATCAAATTATTCCCCCAGACTCAAGCATTGCAAACAAAAAAGGAATAACTGAATTGCTGGACAAAATGTCTTAAGTAAACACACACCAAAATTAAAAACAAACAAAAAATAAAAGAAGAAATCTCACTCCAGCAAGAAGAAACGAACCACAAACAATAAGGCTATCCATATATAACTACAACACTTTTGAAATAGTGTAATTCCTAAAAAAATGTTCTAATGTTCCTAAAAATTTCTTATTTTCTATTAGGCTATAGCACACATAGACAGACAGAATTCCTACGCTCACATATGGACAGACACAAATTCCCACGTTCACATACCGACGGACATGTATTCTCAAGGTCACATATGGACAGACACAAATTCCCACGCTCACATACGGACGGACATGTATTCTCAAGGTCACATATGGACAGACACAAATTCCCACGCCTACCCCAACATTATAAATATAAAAAAAAACAACAACAATGTGAACACCCTATTTAACCGTGGGAAAATACACACACACACACATTAAAGTATCAAATTACTAAAAAAAAAACAATTAACATAAATTTGGCAATTAAAATTTCAAAATTTTAAATTTAATTGCTGAAATTTGAGAATTTTAATTGGTCTCGCACATACTTTATCCTACTACTGAGGATCATTTCGTCAAGGAAGTGAAGAAGATGGAAGCTTTATCAGGTAGCGGCATGTTCTACTTAGAAGAGAGGATATTTCCCCAGACTTTGTTTTTAAAAGACTCTCACTCCCGGCAGGTAAAGAAAATGGTTTAATTTTGTGTAAATGTATATTTTAAAGTAATTTATAATTTTTAGAACTCACGACAACGTTGAAGAGGTAGAGTTCGAAATAATAGCAGAACCTCTTCTTTGTATAGACGACAGCATGCAGAAGCCATCAATGCCAGCAGATCCATGCAAAAAGAAAAGTGAGCTAAATAGTCTCTACCAAAAGTTTGGAGAGACTATTGGAAAAATTGATATGTGATATTGAAACATTTTGTGATAAATGGTATTAGTAATAATGACAATATGTATTTACTTATGTTCTTAAAATATTTGTCCTTATGATAAAAAATAATAAAGAAAACATTTTTTATTTTAAATTTTATTTCTCTTATGTTTACATTATTTCATGAATATTACAGAGCTGAAAATAAATTCCATGACTTTCTCTTATTTCTGTTGAAATTCTTCAGCCATATTGATGACGATTTGGTGCTGGCGCAATTGAAAATACTTTTTTATAGGAAATATATTGGCTGCCACTATTAGGAGGACATTTTATGGCAATAGGTTTCCCATCAACAGTTCCTATACAGTTGGGCATATTTAACATCTACCAGAAGTCTTCACATACATACATAAGGATTGCTTAGTACCCTCCAATATACCTAAGTTGTCTCAACAATAAAATATTATTGTTAATGCACAATTTTCAATAAAAGCACTTACAGTAATCTTACGGCCAGCTGACATTCTGGCTGCACTGGTTCTCTCAGCGAATTGTTTTGTTTTATTGCAAATATTTTAAGTTTAGCGCTCGTTTATGTTCATGGTATATACATACATATGTATGTCCAAGTGTGTTTGTGTATATTTCCACAATTAAAATTGACAACTGAGTGTTTTTTGGTAATATATGGCGTGAAATATCTTTATATTATAAAGTCTTTGCATCCGCCTTTAGTTTTTTATGCAAATGAATGAACTTTCAAAGTTACGGCCACATATACTTATAAAGATTTTTGTGTAATCTTCTTCAGGCATTAGACATTTTCCCGCCAAATTGGCCCTAAAACGAATAAAATATCGTAAACCTTTAAAATGTCTTCTTGATCTTTTACACATCTTTACGCAGCATTTCCTGCCCGATATAAAATTGTTTATTTTCTCACTTGCATTCATGATGTAAAGCAAAAGAAAATTACACACGCACATATATATTGTAGCTCAGTCATTAACAATGTTTTGAAATGAACATAGAATTTTCTGTTAGAGCTGTGCCGAACTGAATCAAACGCTCTCAAACGCTCGTTTTTGACAAGAACCTCTGATCAAACCCATTTAAATTACATGGGTTTGATCAGAGGTTGTTGTCAAAAACGAGCGTTTGAGAGCGTTTGATTCAGTTCGGCACAGCTCTATTTTCTGTAAAGATCTTCAAACAAGTTTGCATATGTTTTTTGCTTATGTTTTTTTTTCCCATCTTCCCTTCAGTACCTTAAGTTAAATATAGAGCTGGGCCGAACTTCATCAAACGCTTTCAAACGCTCGTTTTTGACAACAACCTCTAATCAAACCCGTGTAATTTAAATGGGTTTGATTAGAGGTTGGTGTCAAAAACGAGCGTTTGAGAGCTTTTAATGAAGTTCGGCACAGCTCTAGTTAAATATTATGAAACCAACTTATAAGCATGTTCGATGACCAACGATCCAACACGTTGGTTTCTGCTTTTTTCTTCGTTTTTTCCCTCACCACCGACACCAATATGGATTTCAAAATTTTATTCCATGCTTTGTTCGATATTTTTCTTCTTATAGTGTATATTCTTTGCTACAACATAGTTATAAAAAACAAGAAAACTACTCATCCCACTCAGTCAGCGTTGCCAAATGTTCAGTTTTGACTGATTTTAGCAGATTTTTGAGTAATAAAACGTCTTTCCGTTTTTTATAAAAAATTAAGTTTTTTTTCAATTATGTCACAGTATATATACGTGTATACATGCGAGTATATAATACTAATTTGTCTAATTTTCAAAACTTTTGTAAAGAAAATAATGATAGACCAGATGATGCGATACAGATTGAAGATGCTGCACCCCGTTCAAGCAAAAACCCAAAAAGAAAACTGCTAAATCATGGAAAGAGAACCCAGAAATTATATTGTTTAAGCTTTTTGAAATCTTTGTAACTCTGAAATAAAAGCAATTATAATAAATCAAGAAGAAGAGCACAAATTATTCAAGGATTGGATCAGGAGAAATAATAATGGTTAAGCTTTGTAACTCTGAAATAAAAGCAATTTAAAGATGCATATTGTAAGATCAAAACACCAAGAAGGTGCAAGAGCTATACAAGTTCATTCGGGGTCTAACATATATAATTGTTACGTTTTAGAACTTCAATCAAAAACTTAAGTAAAATCTTTTTCTCCAATTGTAAGTTTTATTTAAAAAAGGATATGGCAACACTGCACAAGTTACAATATAAAGGTTGTTTTTTATAGAGTGATACAAGTTCAAATCATAATAAAACATATTAATATATATCTGATATCAATGAAACGGTCTTTAACATTCTGCCCATCATCGTTTTTGAAGACATATGTATATGTAGTAATTTTCTGTGGATGTAATGGTGTTTCGATAAAAGCTTGCGGATCATCCTCACTCCAAATGCGACAATTCTGTTTATTTACGTACCCATTCAACCAAAAATGGGCTTCATCGGAAAATTAAAATTTGAATGGATGAAGTGCATGATAAATTTGACGAACAGAATCATTATTTTGACTAAAAATTTCCACAGTTTGCACGCGTTGCTCTGGTGTAAGTCGATCCATAATGAATTTAGAAGAATTTAGAATTAGAAAATTTCTTTATTTATAAAATAGTTTTATATACAAAATTCTATTACACTATTTTATTTCAGTTATATAAAGAAAAGTAAAAAGAAGGAAACTGTCGACATGTTTACATGTCTGTCGAATGATTCGAATATATATGCTTATAATAAATTTGGCAAAAAGGTTTTCTTTTTTTTTAACATATTAATTATTTGAATTCATCTATCAAAAATTGTCTATAACTTAGAGCAGATTGTAAATAATTGACTAAATTTGGCCAGTCTTCATCCTCTTCCTCATTAAAAATTATAATTTTTTCTTCACTTAGCCGTGCTTTTTGGAAATATGCAGTCCGAAATTCATTAAGTGACGAACAAATACCAAAAAATTTTGAAAAGTTTCGCTTTCATTCATATTGCATAATGTGCAATGTGTAGTTGTGCCACCAAATTGATTGGAATTCAGTTCAATAAGCCCTCCTCGTGCTTTTAAGATCCAAGATATCGTACTTATATTAAAATTGGAGTTCAAGTACTGTATTACTCTTTGGTGGTCTAAATGTTTGTATACTCGTGTACTGCTTTCACTCTTTCTTCGCAATCTTTCATTTAAAGAGCTTGTTTTTAACTTATTGAGTAGGTCCGTGCTGATGTTATGCCAAAGCTGTTGTGTGAGATTTGTTCCCGGCCAAGGTAAATCCACCGACGCGGCTACAGATTGTATTTCCTTACAATCTATATAATGAGGTAGTCTATTTTCTAAGTATATAAACATCGCTCTCTTAATGTAATCTAGATGTAATGCCAGTGTAAACAAATGGCTTTCTTCAGCCGCAGTTTCAGGCATCAATGCATAATTTGGTGTAAGGCTCGGCAATTTTAAAATTCGCTTCATAAAATATCGTTGTAGTTTATCTACTTCTTCAAAAAGACTGAAGCCCCATACCTGTGCAGAATAGGATTGTATTGCCCGGCATACAGCTAAATAGACTTTCCATTTCATTTCCAAATTTATTTTAGGTTTATCAACTAAAGTCTTCCATGTTAAGAATATCGCGTTTTTTGCTTGGCTGTTTCTCTTTTCGACATGTTTATTAAACTTTAGCTTTGGCGTAAATACAACCCCAAGGTAATTAAACTCTGAAGTGATTTTAATTTCAGTTCCATTAAAAAACCATTTTTCATCATTTCTTAGTCTGCCTCCGTTCCTAAATACTAAAATTTCTGATTTCCTTAAATTTACATCTAAATTCCAAATGTTGCAATACTCCTCTAGATTTTTTATCATAGTTTGCAGCGTGGCTAAGTCATCGGCTAATATGACGATGTCATTTGCGTATAATATAAGTCGAATATTTAGGTTTTCTACCATAAGTCCACCTTCCAAACACTCGTGTACATCATTTATATAGAGAGAAAAAAGTAAAGGCGAAATCATACATCCTTGTTTTACGCCTGATTATGTTTCAAAATATTCAGAAAGTGCCTCTCCAGTCCACACAGCTGACTATGTATTACTATATATAGTTTCTAAGAAACTAAAAAATTTATGGGAAACACCCATTCTATACAATTTATATATTAAAGATTTTCTTATGATACTATCAAATGCGGCTTTGAAATCGACAAAAAATGCATAAACTTTCTTTTTTTCTTTTTAGGCTGACAATTGCTGATAGATTGTATATATTATCAACTGTTGAATAGTTTCTTCGAAAACCAGCTTGATACTCCATCATTATACCTCTAGACTCTACATAATTAACCAAACGCTCATTCAATTTGCCCATCATAATTTTTGCGGCGCACTTCATAAAAGAAATGCCTCCATAATTTTCAGGCTGAACGGCGTCTCCATTTTTTTATATAGGAAAAATAATGGTTTTATTAAGGGATGGGTCGATTTTGGCCCCAGAAAAAATGTTGTTGTAAGTTTGTTCCATCTGTATATAGAATCCGTTTGTGGCATTTAAAAAGAATTCGTAAGGTATCCTGTCCTCACCTGGGGCTTGGTTCAATTTCACCTTCTTTAGCATGAATTTGATTTCATCTGCTGTTATGGGGCTATCAAGAAAAGTATCTTCACGGAATATTGGAGCATAATATATGCACACTTCAGTTTGCGGTGGGTTTAGAAGTTTTTCAAAATACTGCTTGAAGGATGCTGCCGACATAATAAGTCCAATTTTATACTCATTATTTTTTAATTCATTTACGACATTCCACCACTGCTTGCTATCGTTTAACTTGTTAATTTTATTCATGATTGCTTAATAAAATTTTATTTTGCTTCTATGGCAGATTGCTTTATATATTTTTTGTGCTGTAACGTATCTTTCTTTATCATCTGTGCAATTAGAATTTCTATATATTTGAGGTATTCGAAGCTTTTTCGTCTTGCATTGTGACATTTAGTGTCATACCATTTTTGTACGGGATAAAAAGATCTATACTTTTTTTTTTTGTTGTTGGTGTGGATTTTTTAATTATTTCACATACATCATTTAGACATCTATCACTTGAGCTAAAGGAATTTAAGTTAAGGTTTAGGCGGTGATGATATTGTTCTCTATCTATATTTTTCCATTGTAACTTTGGCAGCAGTTGTAGTTTTTTAGAGTTCTCATTTGCTTATATTCAAAGCAAGCATAATAGGAAAATGATCAGACCATATTTTGTCTTCGACCGCAAATTTACTTATATAATTTAACAGTTCTCGAGACGAAGCACAGATGTCATTTACCGATTCTCCGGTAGTGTTGGCATATGTTATACAACCTTCTTCATCCCCATTTGTTCTTCCATTTAAAATTAGAAGATTGTTATCCGTGCAAAATTCTACGAATTTTCGTCCATTTTTATTAACAATTTTATCCTTGGATTTTCTAATATCATACCCCGTTTTAAATAAATTTCTATACACGTCTATCATTTTCTGATTAAGCTCCCCAATTCTTACATTCATATCACCTATTAAGATAGGATTTATAACGTTTGTTTCCTCAAAGAGGTTTTCCATAGATTTAAAAACAATTTCCCAATTCGCAGGTCGTAAGTATATAGGAACGATTGTAAAGTTGGTGTATTGTGTATGGATTTTCAAAAGAAATAACCTATATTCTGTAATTATGTCGTACTTAATACCCAATTGTACCAAACTTTTGCGGATACCACACATCAACCCTCCACTTGCACGTCCGAATCGGTAAATTCTTTTTGCTTCTTTAAAATAAAGGTCAAATTCAGTAAAGTATTTCTTTGCCCTCTCAAATTTGGTTTCTTCTAAGTGTGTCTCCAGTAGTATAAAAATCTCTGAGTTTTTTAAGTGTGAAAAAAATGTTGGGTAAAGATATTTGCTTTTAAAACCATTTATGTTATATGAAATAATTCTAAGGCTTAATACATTGTTATTTTTTAAATTATTCCTTCTCAATCGACAGACGTTTTTTAGTTTTTTGAATATAGCATATTCATGATAGCATCATATTCTGAATTTAGCGTACTAATTTGATCACCATATATTTTAACAAGCTCAGATCTTCCATCAGCGTTACCTGATACCAGTTTATTTTCTTTATTCCACCTGAACCAGCGATCCTTAATTTTTTGCCTGTTTTCTCTCACTATGATCTTATGGTCTTTGCTAATGCTTAGTATATTCTTCTTTAATGCAAGTGATGCCTTTTTGTGCTCCTGCTTGTTAGGTATCAGATCTATTTCGATAGAAATCGATGTTCCAGCCAGTTTTTGAGTATTTTTAAAAACTTCATCTAAAGCTGTAGCAGAATCCAATTCAGCAATAACCGCCATTTTCCCATTTCTCTCAAAGATTTTTCTCACCCCAACTACATTGGGATTAATATTAAGTTTCTCTTTAAACAAGTTTTGAACTTCTAATCCTGCATTATTTTTAGATTGAAGACCATTTATAAAAAGCTTGTTCGGTTTGATGTAGCTTTCAAGCCATGCAATGTCCTTTTTATTGACTTCATTTTCTTTTTTTACTTTAAATATCTCTTATTTTAGTTGCTGATTCTCAATTTTTAATCCAGCCACTTCTGTATTAACTGTACAAATTTTCATCTTAATTTCTTCCAAATCAGCCTTTGTTGACAAATTTTTTTACTTATCATCTAAATTTGTGTTCATTGTATCTCTTATTAATTGGATAAGGTTATTTGTTTCCATTTTTCGCTTAATTGTTTCAAGATTTTCTGGAGATGTTTCTATTAATTTTCTCTTACTTGAGGTGGCAGGGGATTATAGCATATTAATTAGCATATAAGTTTAAATGTAGTTATAGGTAGAACCTTTTTGGACAAAACGACTTATTACTGCCAAAATTTTGTTCAGTGTACTTCTTTTGTACTAATATGGCAGCTTCTTTCTTATTATTTAGTTATCGATTACTTACACAGTGTCATCACTATGTTTGAAGAACAAGGCCAGCTGATATGTTTTTTGTTTACATTTGTGTTTGTTTATGTGAAAGAATTTCCAGTTTTGAGGAAAGTTATAAAAAAAATAATGAAGAACTAGTTAATAATTTCTTCTCACCAGCACCTCCAAAAACTATAAATGAAAAAGGAATACGAGAGGAAGCACCCACTCTTCAATATCCGAAATGCTGCGGCTTCCAGAAAGAGGTATTTTGAATATGTTTTCGTCTGCGATCAGGAGCCTCGATAAAAACACGTCTTGTAGCTTCAACTCTTCCTCTTCTCTTCCATAATGAATGCCATCAGAGGTTGTTGTCAAAAACAAATGTTTGAGATCGTTTGATGAAGTTCGACACAGCTCCAATTCACAATGTTTTGAAATGAAAATAGAATTTTCTGTAAATACCTTCTAAAAAGTTTGCATGTGTTTTTTGCTTATGTTTTCTTCCACCTTCCCTTCAGTACCATAAGTTAAATATTATGAAACCAACTTATAAACATGTTCGATGACCAACGATCCAACACGTTGGTTTCTGCTTTTTTCTTCGTTTTTTCCCATAAGCTGGATTCACCCATGGTTTCAGTACAATATTGACGTTCTACAACATTTCTAGTTTTTTGAGAGTATGCTCTGAAGCGATCCACGCACTTCGCGCATTTGTTCTGCAACATCAAGGCTACCATATGAAATAATTTTGTAAGCTATTTATTTAATTTTATTTATAACAATATCCACCAGATATATATTTTTTAATAACAAACAATACAAAAAAAGTGCTCCGTATTTTATTATATACACAAACAATATGAAACAAGTGTGTTGTAACACATACAAAAGTATAAAACAAGTTCTGTATTTTGCTATACATATGTAAGTAATATGCTGTGGCATCTCAGTTCTACTTTACTTAATAAATTAAACTTTCTGGCAGCACCGTGGTAATGTTTCGGAACGTGAATTCAAATTAAACCAATTCACGTTCCGAAACACGTTACTCTCTTTCACTCTCTCTAACTCTATAAAACAGAAACGTCAAACTACATAGAAAAAAAATGTTTCAGAACGTGAAATTCGTTCTGAAACCACGGGTGAATCCAGCTTTACCGACGGCACCAATAAAGATTTTAAAATTGTATTCCATGCTCTGTTCGACATGCGTCTTCTTATAGTGTATATTCTTTGCTACAACCTAGTTATAAAAAATAAGAAAACTACACAACCCACTCAGTCAGCGTTGCCAAATGTTAAATTTTGACTGATTTTAGCAGTATTTTTTAGTGATAAAACGTTTCTCAGTTTTTCTTATAAAAAATTAAGTTTTTTTTTTTTTCAAGTATGTCACAGTATATATACGAGTATATATATGCGAGTATATAATACTAATTTGTCTAATTTTCAAAACTTTTGTAAAGAAAATAATAACAGACCAGATGATGCGATACAGATTGAAGATGCTGCACCCCGTTCAAGTAAAAACCCACAAAGAAAACTACCAAATTATAATAAATCATGGAAAGAGCACCCAGATATGATAATGGTTAAGCTTTTTGTAAGCTTTGTAACTCTGAAATAAAAGAGATTATAATAAGTCATGGGAAGAGCACCCCTTGTTCAAGGATTGGATCAGGAGAAATGATAATGGTTAAAGTTTTTTTAAGCTCTGTAACTCTGAAATAAAAGAAATTTAAAAATGCATTTTGTAAGACCAAAACACCAAGAAGGTGCAAAAGCTATACAAGTTCATTCGGGGTCTAACTTATATAATTGTTACGTTTTAGAACTTCAATCGAAAACTTAAATAAAATCGATTACATACATACATATATATATTTTTATAACTTTTCGGGGTAACAGTTTTTTTCCTCCAATTGTAAGTTTTATTTCAAAAAGGATATGGCACCACTACACACAGTGCAATATAAAGGGTGTTTTTTATAGAGTGATACAAGTTCAAATCATAATAAAACAAAGTAATATAATTCTGATATCAATGAAACGGTCTTTATTGGATAGAAAATCTAATGACATTAATGTTTAATATGATTTCGGCCATATGGCCGCCACGTAGGCTTGCCAGTCGGGCTTGTGTTGGCTGGATTGTCCAGCTTTTTAAGTACTTGTCCAGTTTCAAGCTAAAATAAAATTTGTCCAGCTATAACAATTTTTCACAAAATGTTCCTAATAATTATTGAATTAAATAAAATGTTTACTGCTTTTATTAAAATTTTTACATATATGTGCAGACAAATGAAATCGTTTTTTTGTGTCTCTTTCTTGTATGATTTTGTTTTTTCGTTATATAATTTGAACGTTAGATGCTGCTATTATATTGATCGTAGCTGTATATATGTATATCGATATGGATAAATGACCTGAAAGGATTTAAGTTAAGTTATATTTTGTTAGGTTAATAATATATTAAAGTATTATATAAAAAATGTTAAAAACGATGTAAACATATATTTTTTAATAAAATTGTTTGTATGACAAAAAAGTAAAAATTTTTTCGTTAAATATTTATATCAAAATGTCCAGCTTTTTTTTTAATAATCCCGCTTTTTTAATTCAAATATACAGCTTTTTGTTACTCTCAATCTGGCACTCCTACCGCCACGGCTGGCGCGTACAAGGTGCAATCTGGAACACCAATTTTTACAAATAGTAACATTCTGCCCATCATCTTTTTGAAGTCATATGGGCCACTGACTCCGCCAGCCAATAAAGCGCACCAAACAGTAATTTTCTGTGGATGTAATGGTGTTTCGATAAAAGCTTGTGGTGTATCCTCACTCCAAATACGACAATTCTGTTCATTTACGTACCCATTCAAACAAAAATTGGCTTCATCGGAAAATAAAATTTTGAATGGACGAAGTGCACGATAAGTTTGACGAACAGAATCATAATTTTGACTAAAAATTTCTACAATTTGCACGCGTTGGTTTCTGCCTTTTTTTTAGTTTTTTCCCTTACTGCCGGCACTAATAAAGATTTCAAAATTTTAATCCATGGTTTGTTCGACATGCGTCTTCCTATAGTGTACATTCTTTGCTACAACTTATTTATAAAAACAAGAAAACTACACATCCCACTCAGTCAGTGTTGCCAAATTTTCAGTTTTGACTGATTTTAGCAGTTTTTTTTTAGTGATAAAACGTTTTTCAGTTTAAAAAAATAAAATAAGCTTTTTTTTCAATTATGTGACAGGATATATACGAGTATATATATATATGTGTGTATATAATACTAATTTGTCTAATTTTCAAAACTTTTGTAAAGAAAATAATAATAGACCAGATGATGCGACACAGATTGAAGATGCTGCACCCCGTTTAAGCAAAAACCCAAAAAGAAAACTACCATATTTTAATAAATCATGGAAAGAGCACCGAGATATGATAATGGTTAAGCTTTTTGTAAGCTTTGTAACTCTGAAATTAAAGAGATAATAAGTCATGGGAAGAGCACCCATTGTTCAAGGATTGGATCAGGAGAAATGATAATGGTTAAGCTTTTTTTAAGCTTTGTAATTCGAAAATAAAAGCAATTTAAAGATGCATATTGTAAGATCAAAACACCACGAAAGTGCAAAAGCTATACAAGTTCATTCGGGGTCTAATTTATAATATTGTTACGTTTTAGAACTTCAATCAAAAACGTAAATAAAATCTATTACATACACACATATGTGTATGTTTTATAATTTTTCGTGTTAACAAGTTTTTTCTTTTTGGCAACAGTTTTTTTCCTCCAATTGTAAGTTTTATTTCAAAAAGGATAAGGCAACACTGCACACAGTATAATATAAAGAGTGTTTTTTATAGAGTGATACAAGTTCAAATCATAATAAAACATAGTGATATATTTCTGATATCAATATATATTCTGATATCTTTATTGGACAGAAAATCTAATGACATTAATGTTTATATATTATTTTGGACATATGGCCGCCACGGCTGGAGCGTACAAGGTGGAATCTGGAACACCAATTTGTACAAACAGTAACATTCTGCCCATTATCGTTTTTGAAGACATATGGGCCAATGACTTCGTTAACCGATAAAGAGCACCAAACAGTACTTTTCTGTGGATGTAAGGGTGTTTCGATAAAAGCGTCCAAATGCGACAATTCTGTTTATTTACGTACCCATTCAACCAAAAATGAGCTTCATTGGAAAATAAAATTTTGAATGGACGAAGTGCACGATAAGTTTGACGAACAGAATGATTATTTTGACTAAAAATTTCCACAACTTGCACCCGTTGCTCTGGTGTAAGTCGATCCATAATGAAATGTCATTAGAGGTTGTTGTCAAAAACGAACGTTTGAGCGCGTTTGATGACACAGCTCTAATTAACAATGTTTTGAAATGAAAATAAAATTTTCTGTAAATATCTTCAAACAAGTTTGGATGTGTTTTTTGCTTATGTTCTTATCCATCTTCCCTTCAGTACCCTATGTTAAATTTTATGAAACGAACTTATAAACATATTCGAAGACCAACGATCCAACACGTTGGTCTCTGCTTTTTTCTTCGTTTTTTCTCTTACAGCTGGCACCAATAAAGATTTTAAAATCTTATTCCATTGTAAATATATGGTGAGGGGTGTTTAAATATTATTTGTCCCTATAGGATTCTTGATTTGTTAAAGAGCCTTAGAATCGATAGTCGGCTCTATAAGATGGCAAAGTCAATTGCCGAAGTGAGAAATAAAATTGTTTTCAGTTTAGAGTCAAAAATTATTTCTGAATTTTATTAACAAAAATCTTCAGCTTATATACTATTCTTATTCTACACATTACAATAACAATTCTTATTTCTATTTCTTACTTCGGTATCAATTGCAATATCATATTGATTAATACAAACCAACTTTGCTTATTCTGCACAATTGCAATTTTGTTCAGTGAAGTTGTTTCATAAATGTGACCTAATTTTATTTTGTGTTTATGTCAGTTTGTTTTCTTTATTTTTTTTGTTTGCATTTATTTTTGTTTTCTTGTATTTCCGGGTGGTGTCATATGTATGACTACATTATGAATGTACTACACCCCTACCGTTTAAAGAAAAATTTTATTTGGTAAAAAAATTTTTTTTTGTCTTAAGCATTAAATTACAAAAGTGGTAAAAAACTCTTTTACAAAAATTTTGCATTGACGATATAAAATTACATAATTAAAATAATTTTATTCTATTCTTGTGTACGGTCATTGGCTTCTTATTTTTCAAAATTGAGATATTTACATTTTCTGTGTTTATTACTTCAAAAGGACCGATATATTGATTTTCGCTCTTCTTGGCGTTTTCTTTTCTTAAAAATACCTTATCTCCTATTTTTACATTAATGTTATTTGTATTCTTATCTTTAATATATTTTTGTTTTATTTTGCCTTCTAATAACTTTTTATTTGCCATATTATGTGCATGTTTTAATTTAATTTTTAATTCTGTTACATAATCTTCATAATTTTAAAATATTTAATTTGACACGGGATCATTTGGCATAGTCGCTAATATTCCATATACCAATTCAAATGGAGAAAAACCTGGAGCTGAGTGTGGCGTTGTGTTATACGCGAACGTATAATATGGAATCCATTCATTCCAATTGTATTGTCCCGTGAAGGAACGCATGTATTCATTTAATACCTTATGATTTCTCTCAATGTCACCTAGAGTCTCATGGTGATATGCTGTTGACGTCACATGACTGATTTTCATAAATGTACATATTCTATCGAATAACTCATTTACGAATTCAGTTCCTCTGTCTGTTTGAATTGTATCGAAACATCCATATTTTAATATAAACTTCTCTACTAATACCTTTCCTATCTCTGATGCTTCCTTAGTTTCCATTGGGAATGCGTCAATGTACTTCGTTAGTTCACATTGCGCTGTTAATATATATCTATACCCGTTTGACATTCTTAATGGACCTAATGTGTCCAATTGTATACACTGAAATGGTTTTGCAGGTATATTAGTAATCTGAATTGGTGCCCTCGTATGTTTAATAATTTTGTTCCTTTTGCAACTTTCGCAATGACTGATAAAATCCTTAATAATTTTGTACATGTTTTTCCATATGAACTTTTGTCTTATCCTAATGACAGTTCATGATAATCTCTTATAATTTCCTCTTGCCTTACCTTTTCCAGTATTTTATCTGGTTATTTAAATATTATAATCTCTATAGGTCTCTGCGTACGTTCATTCTTATTTTGCATGCTATTATATATTCTAATCAATTCCTTTTCGTTCACATATTCAAATGTTCTATCATCCTTGGCTAGCGTTACTGTAAAAATTTGATTATCCCGTAAAACCTTAGTCAACTTCTGCAAGACTGAACCTAAATTCGAGTATGCATTTTCATTGCCAGATATTATCACGCGATTACTCAAAATTTCAATTTTTGACATGCTTCCTTTCATTTTATCTACAACAAATTTCAATCTCGTTTTCACTTGTGAAAACGAGATACCATTCCACATATAAATTTTCTTCCTTACTTCTTTCATCTTTCTCAGTTTCATTACTGTCTTGATTAGGGCTGGTTATACGATCGTCCTTTGATTTTCTTCTCAATTCCTCAGTAATTTTTCTAGTCATTATATTTATAGATCTTGGCATCATCTCCTTCAAATCATTGGAATCTATCTTAATTCTTGACAACGCATCGGCATTAATGTTTATCTTTCCCTGCTTGTATATGATCTCGAAATCATAATCCATGAGATCCAATCTTATTTTTGTCAGTCTTGATGAAGGGTTTTGTGTGTAAACAAAGACACTAGTGGTCTGTGGTCAGTAACCACCTTAAATTTTCTGCCGTACAAATAAAAAATTTCCTGGAATTCTCTACATATTTTTTCTACAGTCTCTCTTGCCGTGGCATCTATCGCATCTATATTCAGCAATTTTCTCAATTTCTCCCATCGAGCTTGTTGTCCGCCATACATACTCCTTCTCGAGCCATATTTCCTCTAAATTGCTTCTAAATAATAATCTAATAGCTAAAGTTTATGGCTTTAACATAGACGAAAGAGGAAATTGGCAATATGCAAATAACGAACTAAAATTAAATGATGACAACTATTTTCAATTGGGAAGTACAAAGTGGAATATGACACCAAGATTATTTCAACTATTATTTCATTCAAAACCTTTACATTACACTGAAAAAGATTTAGAGAATTATAGAGAAATCTTAATGACTACAAATGTATATAAACGTAATTTTCAAGCTGAAGGTCAAATAAAAGGTTAAAATTCATATAAATATCAACATGTAATTAAACCGTTAATCAATACGATATTAACAAAGGGCAGTGGATTCTTGTTAAGATCGGTTGTCAATAGTAAACCCAACTATATATATTGGGATAATCCAAATGAATTAGTTAACAGACTACGTTTACTTCTTTCATCAGAGGGTGCTGGTTATAATAATCATAAAAACGAATAATAGGATTTACTTGAGATCGGGAATTATGAAACAAAGAACAACGGATATCGATATCTGCTAACTGTAATAGATACATTTTTGAAGAAAGCATGGGCTGTAGCGGTAAAAAACAAAACTGCCTTATATGTAACGGATGCTATGAAAAGTATTTTTAATAATAGTAATCGTCATCCCAAAAACTTACAAACAGTAATGGCAAAGAATTCTATTATAATCAATTTCAACTATTAATGGAAACATATTCAATTAAACATTATTCAACATATAGTGTTTTCAAAACATCAATAATAGAACGATTTAATAGAACATTAAAAACCATGATGTGGAAAGAGTTTAGCTATCAAGGATCGTATAAATGGATAAATATATATAAAGAACTCGTTGATAAATATAATAATACATTTCATAGAACAATAAAATTGACAGCTAATGAAGTGAATTCATCTAATGAGAAATCTCTTTTAGGTACGGTCTACACTAATTTAAAAATTTTTAAAAAACCAAAGCTTAGAGTTGGTGATGATGTTCGAATAAGTAAATATAAACATGTATTTGAAAAAGATTATACACCAAATTGGACTACAGACAAAGTTAAAACTATAAGAAACACAAATCCTAAAACATATATTTTAGAAGACTATCAAAAGAGAAAAGGAAGCATGATCTATGTTAAATGGTTAGGCTTTTCATCAAAACACAATTCTTGGATTAAGGCTAACGATATATTACTATAAAAGAAATAGTATTAATTTAAAACTGTTTTATTCATTCATCGAACGTCAACATGTCGTTAACATTAACGTTAAAGGGACATTCCTCATTACTTGTGGCAAACTATTGTGTTGGATAAGAATTATGTTTGTGGATTAATAAGCTTTGCTACCTATAACACAATATCAAATGTTGATGTTGAAAACAATTTATTTCATATTGGTGATTATATAATAGAGATTCCTGTGGGATCTTATGAGTTTTCTGATATAGTTGATTTAATTAAAGATAAATATCATGATTTGACTAATGTAGGTAATCTTTATAATAATGAAAACTTTAATGCGTTTGTAACATCTATAAAATGTACAGTAGACCCTATCTATTTCAATAAAGAACGATAAATTGGATCTGTGCTTGGTTTTAGTAAGAGAGTATTACGACAACAAGTAGAACATTTTTCAGATAAAACAATTGATATAACAAATTGTAAGTATGTGTTGTGAGGGGTGTTTAATGTTTTTATCCTATAGGATTCTTAAATTATTAAAGAGCCTTAGAATCGATAGTCGGCTCTATATGATGGCAAAGTCAATTGCCGAACTGAGAAATAAAATGCTTCTGTCTTAGAGTCAAGATTATTTCTAAATTTTATTAATAAAACCTTCAGCTTATATACTATTCTTATTCTATCAACTTCTGCAAGACTGAACCTAAATTCGAGTATGCATTTTCATTGCCAGATATTATTACGCGATTTTTCAAAACTTCAATTTTTGGCATGCTTCTTTTCGTTTTATCTATAACGAATTTTAATTTTGGGTATCCTTTCACTTGTGAAAACGAGATACCATTCCACATATAAATTTTTTCTTCCTTACACTTTTCTTCTTTCTCAGTTTCATTACTGTCTGGATTAAGGCTGGTTATACGATCGTCCTTTGACTTTCTTTTTAATTCCTCATTAATTTTCCTAGTCATTATATTTATAGATCTTGGCATCATCTCCTTCAAATCATTGGAATCTATCTTAATTCTTGACAACGCATCGGCATTAATGTTTATCTTTCCCTGCTTGTATATGATCTCGAAATCATAATCCATGAGATCCAATGTTATTTTCGTCAGTCTTGATGAAGGGTTTTGTGTGTAAACAAAGACACTAGTGGTCTGTGGTCAGTAACCACCTTAAATTTTCTGCCGTAAAGGGATGGTCGGAAATGGGTAATTCCCCAATGAATGGCTAATCATTCTTTCTCTATAACGGGTTTATTAATTTCATGTTTATTAAGAGAACGGCTCGCGTATGAGGTTGGCAAATCATTATTTATTTCACCCTGTGAAAGTATTGCCCCTAACGCGTAATCTGATGCGTCAGTAGTAAGTATAAATTCCTTCTCGAAATCTGGGTATTGTAATATTGGTGGATTCGAAACCATGGACCCCAACATATCAAAAGATTTCTGACAATTTTCTGACCAAACAAATTTCTGGTTTTTCTTTAATAATTCATTGAGTGGCCTGGCTAACTGGGCAAAGTCCTTAACAAAACATCTATAATAATTGCAGAAAGCTACGAATCTTCTTGTGTCATCTGCATTTTGCGGAACAGGGTATGTCCGAAGTGCTACACTTTTATTCGGGTCTGTCATTATTCCCCTATCTGTAATAAGATGTCCCAAATAGATTACTTCCGGTTTCAAGAAATTACATTTATTCGGACTCAATTTAAGATTATGGTTTCTCAACCTCTGAAATACTTTTGTCAAATGATCATTGTGGTGTTGTAAGGAACAACCAAAAACAATTACATCGTCCACATATATAAATGCATTGGAGTCTAATACCGTTAATGCTATTGTCAACATTCTTTGGAAACTATTTGATGATATTTTGAGACCAAATGGTAGTCTCTTAAATTGATAGTGTCCATTACTTGTAGAAAATGCTGTAAGTGGTCTTGACGTCGGTTCTAGTTCTATCTGATGGAATGAACTTGTCATATCCTGCGTCGAAAAATATTTCGCCCTTCCTATTCTGTCCAATACGTCATCCATCTGAGGTAACGGGAATTTATCATATACTAATTTTTTGTTCAACTGGCGATAGTCAACAACAAGTCTCCATTTCTTTTCATCGCCGTCGCTTTTCTTCGGAACCAAAAGTAACGCGGAATTGTAAGGGCTAACGGATGATTCGACTAAATCTTCCTCTATTAACTTATGGACCTGTGTTTTGATTTCTTCCTGTTGTGATTGTGGTAGTCTATAATTTCTAGTATAAACAGGTGTATCGTCCACAGTCTGTAGTCTTTGCCTATAAAAATTGTTCGCTGTCAAATGATCTCCCTCCAAATAAAAAATTTCCTGGAATTCTCTATATATATTTTCTATAGTCTCTCTTGCCTTGGCATCTATCGCATCTATATTCAGTAATCTCCTCAATTTCTCCTATCTAGCTTGTTGTCCGTCATTCACATTCCCTCTCGAGCCACATTTCCTCTCGTGAAGAATGTTGTAGTCTGATAAAGGCTTTATCTGCAAATCTAATTAAGATATCACAACTTCCTTGTCCGAAGAATTCAAAATTCTAACGTGTTTTGTTCCGTATTTTGGAATTATTGTGTTACCAACGAAAACATTGTCACCGATCTGCCTAGCACACCCAACACTGTCTTCCTTAATCTGCAAATTCGCTGCCTGTTTTACCTCTGTTCTAGGTGGTATCGCGAACCTACTGATATCTGCTCTCAGTGGCAAAACGTATTCAGTTTCACCCACAACGATGGTTTATGTGTATGTCTCATAATCTATCTTCGCAAAATATTTAGTAAAAAAATCTCTACCCAAGATACCGTCTGTTGCTATCGGGAATTCTGTATTTACCACCTGATATTCGTGGCTTATCATATCCTCCGGAAACATCAGCTTCAAATCCGAAGTACCCATTGTTTGTATTGTCCTGTTTTCAATACCCTTAAGCCAGCACGCATTATGTTCTTTAATTGTCTTGCTTCCTATGAAGCCTTCTTTACATATGGATATATCTGCACCCGTATCTATCAAAAATTTTATAAAGTGTCCTTCATCAGTTTTAAGTGTAACGAAATGTGGTGCGTCCGCGTGTGAATTGTAAGTTTTTAATGCATATTTCCTCAAAAGTCTTGCTTCCCCTACATCTCTGTTTAAATTTACTCTTGAGGATTGCAGGGGTCCGCCTCGTTTCCCTGCTCCTCAGCAACATAAATTCTTCTCTGATTCCTATTCCTGAAATTACCACCTCTCTGGCCATTATTGCCGTAATTATTATTTCTCGGGTGGCCGGAACCATGGAAATTGCCTCTTCTTGAATTGTTAAAATATCTATAATGATTATTAGGGCTGTCATTACTATTACCTCTGTTACTGCAAGCATTGATGTTATTACTACGAATCCTTCCGTTATGAGAAAATCTCCTGTTTCTACCGAATTGCATAATTGAATGTGGTGGTGCAACCACCTCTGATGCTATCTGAATTGCTTCATTTAAACTCCTGGGTCTAGCTGTCAAAACAGTAGCTCTATGTGGTTCATTCAAACCAATTTTAAAGGTACTAAGTGCCACCTGATCATTCATTTTAATGATTGTTTCCCTACTTTGGGAACCCAGTTCTGTAATTTGTAGCTCATTCAGGAAAGCTATGAGTGATTCTATTTTATTAACGAACTGCGTTACTGAATTATTTCCCTGTGTTTGTTTTGCCAAATCAGTATGTGCCAAAGAGAGTGTCTTTCTTGGTGAGAATACCTTCCTAAGAGTGCCTTTGAATGCTTCGAGAGAAGACGGTGTTTCTTCCGAAATCAATTTGTTTCTTACTTTGTCTGTTAACTTAGTTGCCAGTACAAACTTGACTAACTTGCTAACCTCTGCATTATCTTTAAGTGTATCAGAATAGAATTCTATTATACCTATGAAATTGCTCATTTGCCCTAGGTCGCCATTGAATGCTGATATTATTTTGGATGCGTCGAATATGCCAAACGATGCAATTTCTGTAATGTGTTTTGTTTTCAAATATTTTAAAATCTTTTGCTCAATTTCATTAACGTCCTTTATAGGATAACCTTCATTCTTTAATGCAATGGATTTTAATTCTTCAACTGTTCTTAAAGTAATTACTATATATTTTTCTGTATAATTTCTGTTAGGACTTTTCTTTAAATTCTTATATATACTTATCACTCTATCCATTTATTATACATTTTCTATTTTGTTTGTAAATTTGATTGCTTTTTTTCTCATATATTCCTTATAATATTCATGTATTTTTCCTAGCACCAAAAATACCAAAAGGATCAGTATTATTAGTTGCAAATGATCCTGAGTCACTGTAAGTACGCCCCTATTGTTTTCATTTACAATGATGGCCTCCTTTTAAAACCATCCGCCCATTTTTTAAATATTACATAAACCTTCTTTTCCTATTACTTTATATTTTTTTATACATGCATAACAATTACATTAATTTAAAAAAAATCTTTATTTGTTGTTTCTTATGGTACGGATCTCGTTCAAAAGCCTGGTTTTCTCAGCTTTGTTGCCGGTCAGATGGAACTTCCTGTATGCTTCGGCAATTAGTTTTCGCTTCTTCACCGCTTTACCGCCTCTTTTCTTTCTTTTCTCTTCTTCCTTTTTGGGATTTTCGGGTCTTGGTACTTGTGCCTTGGATTTCTGTAGGCGTTTAAGATACTCCTGGATGGGTATCTTCTTTTTGCTGGCACTATACTTGGGGTTTTCTGAAACGGGAACCACACGCTGAGGCACGTACTCTAACAACTGCTCCCACTTTCTGAAAAGCCGATCGATTTCCTCTTTCGTGGCTTCCATCTCATCCATGCAGCCAAAAATTTCTATCTTCTCAGACAGGATCTCTAGTTAAAATATTTAGGTTTGTAGGATCTTTAGCTAATTTATTTAGGCAGGATCGCCATGTAAATATATGGAGAGGGGTCTTTAAGTATTATTTGTCCCTATAGGTTTATTGATTTATTAAAGAGCCCTTGAATCGATAGTCGGCTCTACAAGATAGCAAAGTCAATTGCCGAAGTGAGAAATAAAATTGTTTTCAGTTTAGAGTCAAAAAATATTTCTGAAGTTTATTAACAAAAATCTTCAGCTTATATACTATTCTTATTCTACACATGACAATAACAATTCTTATTTATATTTCTTACTTCAATATCAATTGCAATATCATATTGATTAATACAATCCAATTTTGCTTATTCTGCACAATTGCAATTTTGTTCAGTGAAATTGTTTCATAAATGTGACCTAATTTTATTTTGTGTTTATGTCAGTTTGTTTTCTTAATTTTTTTTTTTTTTTGTTTGCCTTTATTTTTGTCTTTTGTATTTCCGTGTGGTGTCATGTGTATGACTACATTATGAATGTACTACACCATGCTTAGTTCGACACGCGTCTTCTTATAGTTTATATTCTTTGCTACAACCTAGTTATAAAAAACAAGAAAACTACACATTCCACTCAGTCAGCGTTGCCAAATGTACAGTTTTGACTGATTTTAGTAGTTGTTTTGATTGATAAAACGTTTTTCAGTTTTTTTATAAAAAAAAAGTTTTTTTTCCAATTATGTCATAGTATATATACGAGTATATATAAGCGAGTATAAAATACTTATTGGTTTAATTTTCAAAACTTTTGTAAAGAAAATAATAAAGACCAGATGATACAATACGGATTGAAGATGCTGCACCCCGTTCAACCAAAAACCCACAAAGAAAACTACCAAATTATAATAAATCATGGAAAGAGCACCCAGATATGATAATGGTTAAGCTTTTTGTAAGCTTTGTAACTCTGAAATAAAAGCAATTTAAAGATGGATATTGTAAGATCAAAACACCAAGAAGGTGCAAAAGCTATACAAGTTCATTCCGGGTCTAACTTATATTATTGTTACGTTTTAGAAATTCAATCAAAAATTTAAATAAAATCGATTACATACATACATATGTATATGTTTTATAATTTTTCGGGGTAACAGTTTTTTTTTTGGGTAACAGTTGTTGTCTCCAATTGTAAGTTTTATTTCAAAAAGGATATGGCAACACTGCACACAGTACAATATAAAGGGTGATTTTTATAGAGTGATACAAGTTCAAATCATAATAAAAGATAGTAATATATTTCTGATGTCAATAAAACGGTCTTTATTGGATAGAAAATCTAATGGCATTAATGTTTAAATATGATTTCGGCCATATGGCCACCACGGCTGGCGCGTACAAGGTGCAATCTGGAACACAAATTTTTACAAACAGTAACGTTCTGCCCATCATCGTTTTTGAAGACATATGGGCCAATGACTCCGCCAACCCATAAAGCGCACCAAACAGTAATTTTCTGTGGATATAATGGTGTCTCGATAAAAGCTTGTGGATTATCCTCACTCCAAATGCGACAATTCTGTTTATTTACGTACCCTTCAACAAAAATTGGGCTTCATAGGAAAATAAAATTTTGAATGGACGAAGTGCACGAAAAGTTTGACGAACAGAATCATTATTTTGGGTAAAAATTTCCACAATTCGCACGCATTGCCCCGGTGTAAGTCGACCCATAATAAAATGTCAAAGTAAATTTAACAATTTGCAACTATCAGTCGTTAAATGGCTGGTCAAGCAAAGCAGTGATGCCAACTCAAAGTTATATCACTCTATAAAAAACACCCGATATATACACACACACACATAGTTACCACAAGCAAATAACGCAAGAAATATGTTTTATGGTTTTAACGTTACCAAAAAAAAAAAATAAAACACAATTTCAACTTTTTTTTTGTTTTGTACTAATTTTTCTTTATTCGTGCTTTTCGTTTTGAATGGGGAACTAAGACTAATTTTACAAAGTTTCTTAATCTAAAATGTTAACTTGCTTATTACTTATTTTTATTTATTTTACAATTTCCAATTAATATTAAAATGATTTATAAGCATTTCGAAATAATACATGTTACAATTAATATAATTCTTGCAAGATATGCAATTACCTTAAATATGAATTTTCAGCATTATTACTTTGGTATTAATAGTATATGGTATAATTATAGTTTTATGTGTGAATGAACTTAAGGTTCATTTGCCTATTTCTTTTAAAAAATTATCAATAATATCATTGTATTTATATGTAACTCAAGTCAACAGTCTCATATTCATGCCTACGTACATAGCTACCAAAAGCAAATCAACAAACAATGACCAGATGTTTCCAGAAGATAACAAAAGGTATCATTTTACCTTCAAAGCTGATGCCACACAACAGAAGAGATAGTGTTTTTTAAACTTATACACAAGGCATATATATGTAACAGGTAGACTCGCGGCGAAGGCCAATTATTATGTTCTTCTTTTATTGTCAAACAACTTAGTATGTCAAATTTAGAGCTGTGCCGAACTTCATCAAATGCTCGTTTTTGACAATAACCTCTTATCAAACTCGTTTAAATTACGCGGGTTTGATTAGAGGTTGTTGTTAAAAGCGAGCGTTTGATGAAGCTCAGAACAGCTCTAGTTAAACTAGTATTTCGACATTTCTGCATGAATTGTAGAGCTGTGCCGAACATCATCAAATGCTCGTTTTTGACAACAACCCCTAATAAAATCCGTGTAATTTAAGTGGGTTTGATTAGAGGTTGTTGTCAAAAACGAGCGTTTGATGAAGTTCGGCACAGCTCCACATCACAGCAGCACAGTCCGATCGAATCACATCGACGGAAAAGGTATTCAATTGCCTTTTCAACGATATGCGATTTATCACAATCGGACTTTTCAGTTGGGATCCACAAAGGTTTGAGTGGGACCATGCACCGAAAAACACAAAAGTGCCGTTACCTAAAAAACGGTATTTTATAAAAAATACAGCGTTTTTCGTGCTCAGGAGTTTCCAATTAACTTATCTAGGCATGTGGCGTTCTTGATATTTTTTCAAATTAAAAATTTGTAAAGCTATGTAATATACTTGTAAATGATCAAGGGACCAATAAACATTTAGGCAATTCACAGACTGATAATAAAATGAACAAACCAAGTAAACATATTAAATAAAATAGAAATTAATATGTCTTAGCTTTATGAGCCATTAAGCGATAAAGAAATATAAAAAACAATCCTCGGGAAAAATTAATTTTAGCTATTTTTGGCAAAACAAATAAATTTCTAAAAAGACATGAGGATATCATAATAACACAAGCTGACAAGGGAAATAAAACAGTTGCACTTTATAAAGATGAATATAACACTAAAATGCGAAATTTGCTGGAAGACAAAACAACATAGGCTCCACTACATTACTAATTAAAAATAACAAAAAATTAGTAATGGAACTGTACAATAAATTAGTCATGGAACTGTATATATAAGCAGTTTGCAAAAATGCCAACTAACTTGTTCCGCGGGCAATGCTCCGAGAATTTATGCACAGAGCGAAAACTGCCTAGTAGATTCACGAAGATTTTCTCTATGAAACATTTTTGGGATGAGGGATATTCCAGCAGAAAGAAACGTGGGTTTTTTCAAAGAGATTTCCTATTGTTTTTATGTGCTAAATCTTTTTAATTTATTTAATAAGTAAAGCACATGAAATTAAGAAGAAAACCTTATTATTTACTCTTTTTTTGCTCAAATTTCGTTATTTTTGGCACCAAAAAAAAAAAACAAACCATAGAGAAAATCTTCTTGATTCTAGTAAGTTTTCTTACAAATTGTATAAAACAAGAATTCCTTATTAATTTCATTGGGCTGTCTTATTAATTTTTCCAAAAAAAATTTCTTATTGATTTTATTTAGAATGCTTAATACTTTTTTTAATTAGGTTTTCTTCTTCATTTCATTAGGTTTCTATTTGATCATGTGTAAAATATCTTATTAATTTCTTTAATAAGAATATCTTTTTGATTATATTAGTTGGCTTGTTATTTCATGAATGCATACAAATAAACATAGAGCAAATTTTTTACGATTTTTTTGTTTTTACATTTATAACTTTTTTTGTGTGTTTGTATAAGTGTTGCGTCAAACATCTCTAACTATATGCACTTTAAATCGAACTTTTACTATAAAGTGGACAAGTGATAAGTCAAGAAGTGGAAAACGTAATAAATATATTTTTGCTTAAAATAGGAAAATTATTATTTAAATTAACTAAATCGAATTAATAAATACTGGTCTCTATTTGGCAAACTCATCGAAGAGTGAAAGATAATATTGAAAACAAAATTGTTTTGAAACGGAAAGATGGGAGAGAAATGCAACAGGAAAATTATTTTCTCTTTGGACTAATGTTGAAAAAGAAAACTCCGATGATATTTGTACCACTCCGGAGGAATCTTTTAAAGATTTGCATAATGGTACGAATATTGAAAATTCCTTAAAGTTATATACATACAAAACCTAAAGTTATATAAAAGAAAACCTAATAAAATCAAGAACAAAATCTTTTTGAAAAAAACAAGAAGAAATTCTAATAAAATCAAGAAGAACCTTTTTTTGAAAAAAAAAACAAGAAGAAACCCTAATAAAATCAAGAAGAAAATCTTCTTGAAAAAAACAAGAAGATTACCTAGTAAAAAGCATAAGTTTTCTTCTTGATTTTCTCAATAAGGTTTTCCTTATTAAAACAATAAGAATTTTTTCTTGAAGAAAAACCATAGAGAAATCTTATTAATTTTGTTCTATTTTATTAGGTATTTATTAGGTACTGTTTTCTGTGTGTGGTCTTCCAAAAATACATAAAGACAACATGCCTTTACGGCCTATAGTCTCATCAGTGCGACTCCCCTGCTACAAATTAACTAAGTACATAGAACAAATTCCTAAACACATAGTCTCAAGAAAATATAATGTTAAGAATTCTTTTGAGCTGAAAAACCAGCTTCAACCAATAAACCTAGAGGATAATGATTTGATAGTTATTTTCGACGTAATTTCTCTTTTTACTAACATCCCAATAAATACAGCCTTACGCAAAATAATGATAAATGGGACTACATTAAAGAAAACACAACAATTCCACGTTCTAAATTTTTAGAAATCCTGAGATTCTGCCTATACGACAACAACCACTTCATATACGAGAATGACGTATATAGTCAAATCTTCGGCATGCTAATGGAAACCCCTCATTCACCCACAGTTGCAGATATCAAATTAGACAAATTACTAGACGTAGCACTAGCTAAATTGCAACTCCAAAACAACTCCTAGATGATATCCTAGCCATTATACATATTGACAACAAAGATAAAATACTAGAAACACTCAACAAATTCCACCTAAAGACTAAATTTACCATTGAGATTGAAAAAAAACGGCGAATTACCTTATCTTGAAACAAAATTACATAAAATTGGAAAAAAATAATAATTGACTGGTATGCGAAAAATTCATCATCCGGTAGAATAATGAACTTTAATACTACACAACCTAAACCAAAAATCATAAATACAGCAAAGAATTTTATACAAGTATTGGACATTAGCGATATACAATTTCATACCAATAACATTAGTAAAATCACTCAAATTCCTAAATGCAGTAGCTTCCCAACAGGATTGATCAAATCCCTTATAAAATCCTATAAACCCACATTAGATAAAAAAGAGGACATCCACAACCAACAAAAACGGTTTTTTGGTATTAAATATATTCCCGGCCTCACTGACAACAAAACAATTAAAACAACAATAGACAAAAATTATATAAATTTTGCATACAAACCCAATAAAACATTAAATACAATATTCACAAAAACAAAAACTCCAATAGAAATATTACAACAAAGTAACGTAGTGTATGAAATACCATGCAAAGGTAATTATGCAAACAGCTGTAATATGTTATATATTGGCACAACAAAAAGAAATCTGGAAACAAGAATAAACGAACATAAAAATGATATAAACAAAAACAAAGGGAATACTGCTCTCTTAACAACACGTAATACAAACACAACACAAACCAGACTTCGACAATATACGAATTTTGGTAAAGGTAAACAACACTAAGAGAGGATATATAACAGAAAGCTTAAGAATTCAACAAAAAATAAACAAAACAATGAACGTCAAAGAGGACACGGATAATTTAAGCTCCAGTTATAAGGTTGCAATCACACAGCATCTGTGATTTAAATAAAATAAATTTTTTATGTGTTTGAATAACAAATGTTCCAATAATAAATAAAAATTATTTAATGTAACATTTAATTTACAAATAAGTTACTATATTTAAACAATTGTTAATATATATTGTAAAAATAGTTGAAATATCTTTTTTATTAAATAGACGAAGAAAATTGCATTTTTATTTACATAGAACACGGTAGGCCAGTAGCTGATATATTACTTCCAATAACAACAGAAAGAAAATTTGGCCATCTAAATATTATAACTATTAAATTTTTTTGTTGTTGTTTCATAGTTCTTAAATTTTCTTATATAACTTTAATTTTACAATATTTTCTTATTACCTTAACCGACTAAAACTAATTAAACATCTATATTTATATTAAGGAAAATATCATCATCATCTTCATTCATAAATTATTTATATAAATTTAAATTAGATGATCGCAAAGAATTTATTCCGTAATGTCCCCATGAGTAAGTGTCAATATTATTTGTACATATAAATCTCTTATCATCTAAATAACTTAATGTTGTGTTATGTATATATATGATGAACCTTAGATCTCAATATATACATCGAACCATAATATAGCTTTTTCTCTAGTAAACATTTTCTAAAGTCAGTAATACTTAATCTAGCTGTCACACTATTCTTAATACCCTTATTTTCTTATTTTACTATCTACTTTATCTATTTTTGTTGAATACATTTTAGCTCGTAGACCAATGAATTCCTTAATAATTTTTCCATTACATTCGTCTTTCATCATACTTAAAACCATTTTTTTTTTACTAAGGGAAACTTAAACACATTGTCTTGAGCACAGGAAGATGTATCGAAATGTAAACTTAATTCATTTCGAATATCATCATTTAGATCATTTGTTTTAACATCGTACAATAAGGAGTCTGTATCCATATAATTCAAGTGAATATCCTCCCGATATTTAGGTTTCATATAATCGTAATGAAAGCTGTACATTTTCAATTGCCTTAATTCTAATACTTAAAACCCAATATAAATTGGTTTGTTGTAGAAGGTTTTAGTTCTACTCATTTCTATGGCAATCATATCTCCATGAACTTTAAGGGAACTATGGAAATTGGTTCCTTTTCCCATTCACAAACTAATTACATCTTTTATTTTGTCTACATTTTCCACAATTTTGCCATATAAAGCATTGTTTAGAAGCTTGAAAAAGTTTTGTACAAATGTATTTTTATCAATTGTTCTATGATGATTATTTAAATCAATATACTTTTTTAACCAATCCAACTGATTAAATTGAAGTATTCTATGTATTTTAGTTAAAACCAAACCGTTTTGGAGACATTGCCGAAGATTTCTATAGTGTATTATATATTTTGTTTTGTGATTTAGATCTGTAATTAATTTTTATTGTTTCATGGTCAAAATTTTTTTGTTTTCAGCACAAAATGGGAAATCATTATGATAGTCGTTTAATGTTGTTGGATACTCTAAATCTACTTCAAGTATATATCCCATAGGACTATCTTCTTTTATTTTATTTACATTAAAATTTTAAACATTTTCCATCCCTTTATGATAGTCGTGTAATGTTGTTGGATACTCTAAATCTACTTCAAGTATATATCCATAGGACTATCTTCTTTTATATTATTTACAATAAAATTTTCATCATTTTCTATCCCTTTAAAATTTTGGTAGGGAAGGTATTGCAACATTGCATAACCATACAAATTATTAACATCTAAATAAATAAGATAATTTTATTTTTTAGTAGAATCATAATCACTAACGTTTATATTATTAGCAACTGATCGTCGTTTACTACATTGTAAAATACCTCCCCTAATACCCCGCAAAACGAAATTATACATATTATTATCGGTTAGCAATTCAAGTTCTATTTCTGTATATTTTAGCATAGCATCCCATGAAAGACCTGGGGTAGTATAATACTGACAAAAATCTAAATTATAAATACTTTTGCAAACTTTTCTAAGACTTTCAAAACACAGTAACAAAACATCTACTTTTAAATATAAAAGTAGATAGTCCATAAGAGATTTACACTGAAATGTATTCCAAACTCTTTCAGCATGTTCATAATCATCTACACTACACGACTCATTCGTAAGCTTATTAAAGAAGACTGAACGTGGCAATATTTTGATAATTTGATTTTACACTTTTTAGATCTTCATCAGATAAATATCCTGCTAACTTTTCTAAACTAGACGACATAAACCGAAATGAGTGTTTATCATTTACCGAAATTCTTTTTGATATGGATACGTATAGTTCTTTATTTAGCGGAATTATATTTATATCACCTTCAATAGACGAAATTTCTCTTACAAATAAATGACAATCATAAGCCTAAAGAGTATGGAAAAATATAGGAATGATATTAGCAATTTGATATTCTAGATTACATTTATTATGAGCGGGTCCTCTATATTCGCCTGTTAAATGACAATGATCTGCTACCCTATCATCAAAAGATAAAAATTTTTTGCAAATATGACATAATCTGTCTTTATCTTGCTTTATCTGTTGAACTTATGTTAAGGAATTCATTGGTTTTACAACACTTAAATAATTATTATATATGTCTAAGACATCACTAACTAAATTTTTAAAGAAATGTTTCGGTGCATCATCACCACAATAAATTCTAAATAAATCTAAACTGGCGTCAAACGAGCATTTTATGTAATAGCTATAAGCTAATGGAATATGCTTTTGTATAGATCTAATATTTGTTGAATTTTGCATATTAAACGGCTCTAAAATACATTCAAAGTCGGCATACACTACAAAAGGCACATTCATTTGCTTTTTAAAATTTCTAAAACTTAACTTACAATCATCTAAACTAGGCATCTTAGTCACCTTCTTGTTACATTCATGTTTATGGTTTTTTAAATTTTCCTTGCTGTGAAAATGTATTAAGCAGGTGTTGCAAACATATAGCTGACGACTATGTTTTGTCAGTTGACTTTTTATTAACCTGCAAGAAATAAAGAATATATATTTATTTCATTTTCATCGCTTTATATCAATATAAATACTGTAACTTACCTCGACATATTTTTGATCCATACATAATGAAACCGTTCTTCTTCCTCCAACAACAATAAATTGAAGTGGTTTTTCTTCTCGGCTTGAGCAAAGTAATATGGTCCATCTATGTTATCACCTTCTAGTCCAAAAACATTTACACTTATTTCAGGGTTATTGTTTTCATAATCTTTTATTTTGTTAACGGATAGTGGGAAATTTAAACTTGTGAAATTTAAAATCATATTATTTTGTAGAACGATAACATTATTTGGGGTATACACACTTCGTGCTATTTAGTCATATTGTCATAAAGTCATAAAATTTTATACCAGTTTAAAAAAACTGTTGTTGTGCTGTATATAAAATATTCATAAAATAATAGCACTCTTTCAGGTATATATTTGTGTTGTCATAAAATGCTCTAGAGATCTGAGTCGAACGGCTGAAAATCTTTAGGCCGCCGTACTAATATATAATTTGCGACTAAAAACGGTTAAAAAATTTTGTATACCTATATTTCTGTACATCAAATCACATTTTTATAACATAAAATAAATTAAAAAAGCACTAAATCGCAAAAACTAAATACACATACAACTGAAAATTGTTTCCCGTTTAACTTAGGTAGCTGGCAGCCACTGAACGTTTTTCCATATGACGCCGCAAAAAAAATTTATTAGTGAAGACCACGGAATAGAAGAAAGATTCAGAAACAATTTAACAGATTTAGGCAAAGTCCCTGACATTGTACGAGGCTTAAGAGAATTTTCAAGGAATCCTTCTGAATTTACCTCTTGGAAAAAGAGCGTAGAAAGGATATTAATGATATATGAAAACACTAGGGGATCGCCAAAATATTATGCGATTCTAACCAAGATTAGAAACAAAATAGTGAGTAGAGCAGACGCCGCCTTAGACGCATATAACACCCCCTTAAATTGGGAAAGTATAACAAAATGTCTAGCGTTACATTACGCACATAAAAGGGACCTTACTACACTAGAGTAACAGATGAGTACTCTTGTCCAAGGTAATAATAAGGTTCAAGAATTTTCTCAACAAGTATATTCCCATCTCTCTTTAATTACAAATAAATTATCCTGCATGGATATAGGAAGGGAAGCACTTAATTTACTTACACAAACCTATCGAGATAAGGCTCTAGACACTTTTATTAGAAGCCTTAGAGCAAATATGCCATTGCATTTAGGCATGAAAGAACCAAGGGATTTACCCCAGGCATTACACCTCTGCCTAAAAAGTAATATGAGTAATTACCAAGAAGAATTTTTTCCGCAATTAGCACATATGCCACAACCTTCTTCTTACCTTAGAAACTCTTATGTACCTGTCCAAATGCAGAACAGGGACCTTCAGGGACATTTAGGACCTTCTTATGTACCCCCTCAAGGTTACGTAAATTCGAGTTTTCCCCCACCAAGCCCAATTGAACCGAAACCACAACCAAGACCCGAACCGATGGAAATAGACCAATCAGTACATGAATAGATCCGCTCAAAATTATAGATTTTTTGGCAAACGACCAATTATGGCAACTCAGAAGCCTGAGTAGAAACAATCTTACATCAGCTGGCTTTTTACTTTTACTTTTGTGCAGACTTTTACAAGAAAATTAATTAAATTCGTGGTGGAAGTTTCTGAGTGGTACATTGAATAATTGATTGTGTGGAGATTGCTAAGTTATCTGCATTTGAGACATCTTCTGTTGAATCTTTTTTGGTTGAGTAGTTTGTTGGCGTTTAAATTGTTGCTGTCGGCCATTTTGTGTATCGATCGGTATCTGATTATACACTTATGACCATTTTTGAAACCTGCTGTGAAATTTTATATTCCCGCTCAAAATATATGAACGGAGTCTAATGATATATTTACGACCTTCTGTGAAACTGTATAGTATTTTATTATATAACGCTGTTGCTAGTAAATATTAATGATGGCTCCCAAGAAAAAGGATTATAAATGTGTTTCCTGTGAAATGAATATTGGTAATCAGCCATGTATTATGTGTGATCTGTGCTCTTTATGGCTACAAAGCCCTTGTGCGGGCATTTCTGATAAGGAGCTGAGCAAAATTGGTGAAATTGGATGAGCATCATTTATTTGTGCTTCATGTAAGAACAATAACTCCCCAGTAGGTCTGCGTGGTGAAAGTTCCTAAATACCAAATTTGATCAATTGAATTCAAAATTTGACAAATGTATGGCAAAAGGAAAAGATGACCGAGAGTTTTTCAGACGGTTTTTGGTGGAAGCAGTTGCTAACGCAAAAGATGAGATTGCTAGCTTCGTCAAAGACCTGAAGGTTGACGTATCAGACTGTAATATTCGTGTGAGTGAAGTTGAATCGAAAATTGGGTTGAAAATATCAGCCCTTGAGGCGGAGAACAATGCTTTATACAAAAAGTTCAACCGCTCTGATTTAGTCATTAGGGGTGTGCCTGACTATGTACAGGATATCACAGAAACTATGATCGCCTTATCGTCTTTTTATGGGGTTGAGTTAACAGAGTATGACATTAATCAAGTATCTTACATAAATAACAAAAAAGCAATATTGTTTAAGCTAAACAGGATCTCCCTACGTGACAAAATCATGAACTCGTATTTGAAAACTGTGAAAACAAAACCACTTACAGCATCTGACTAATGCAGTATTAACATTTTATATTGATCTCTTTAATATATTCCTATTTTTTATATTATTCTATAACAGCTGATTGTATATTATATGAATACTTTTATTTCATGTATAATTTTTATTGTTATGAATTAATTAGCTTATTGCTCTCATGGTACTTAATTTGGTTCCCCGGTTTACGTTTTTGGATTGATGTCGGTATCCCTTAGTAAAAACATGGGCCCTGTAACTAACCTGTACTAATTCTTATATCAAGACGGTATTTGGAAATTACATTAATAATCTAAAAATTGGCCACTTAAACTGTCGTAGTATTAAGCTCTCGTCGAGGTCGGTTAAATTGGACGAGCTCTATGCTATTTTAAGGGATGGTACATTTGATTTGTTTGCAGTATCTGAAACCTGGCTTGACAGTGCCGTCTCTGGACGTGCTATTGGTTGTCGTGGATATGCTTTTTGTATAAGTGACAGGACTTCGAGGGGTGGTGGGGTTGGTATCTTTATTTCCAAGAGGTTGAATTTTGAATCTCTTCTTAGGGTCTATGTTGCTGGACAATGTGAATCTCTTTTTATTAAGCTTGATCTTGGCTGTATCGAACTCTTATTTGGAGTAGTGTACCTACCTTACGGAAATGTATCTGTGTTTGAGGACCGTCATCGTGAAATTTTATCCCGATTCTTAAATACTATTGTTGTGGGTGACTTCAATTGTAATTTGTTGGCCCCTTCTAGGTCAAATACCATTAGATCCTCATGTCTAAGTCGGGTCAGCTTCAATGCCCATCGATATCGGACCATGCACTAATTTATGCTCTCCTAGCTTTGAATGCGAACCAAACGCAGGAGTTTATTGAATATCGTGCCTATGACAACATTGACTGGGATGGAATTTTTCTACAACGTTCTAGCTTTGATGATAGTCTTATCTTTAATTCACCTGATATTAACGAGAAATGCTCTATTTTTTCATCTCTTCTTTCTAGTATATTTTCCTACATTCCTGTTGTTAGGAAAAGGATAGGTTTAAATAATAATAGGTGGATGGATTTTTGGGATGTTTCGTTTTCGAGATCATTGCGAGACTTGGCTTATTCGGTTTTTCAATCAGATCGCTCGGTAGAAAAATGGAGGCTCTACTGCAAGTTGAGAAACAGGGCCATTAGGGTGATAAGAAGGGAGAGGAGGAAACACTTTTTAAAAAAATTTGATGGTATCGATACTACTGGATTATGGAAGGTATTACGAAACTCAGGGTGCACTGATGATGGTAGCGATGTGATGTGGGACGGTGATATTAATCCCTTAAATAAATTTTTTGTAGGTGATCTTAATACTGATGGCAGTGACAGTGTTGATTTTGATTCATATATAAATTCCTCTAACTCTTTTTCTTTTCGCTGTATTGATGTGATTGAACAAGATGAAACTTTGAATAAGGTTAAGTCTGGAGCTATTGGCATTGATAGTTTTCCGATTAAATTTATCAAAACAATTTTTCTCCATATACCTCTGCTTTTACTGAATATAATTAATTCTATTTTTACTTCGTCAACTTTTCCAGAGTCATGGAAAACTGCTGGTTTTGTTCCCATACCTAAAGCTAGGGTGGTAAATGATGGTGATGATTTTAGGCCAATTTCAATTCTACCTGCAATCTCTAAAATCAGTGAAAACCTAATTAAAGAACAAATCCTCCGTTCAGTGGGGGGAAATATCTATGAGTCACAATATGCTTTTCGGCGACGACATAGTACTACATCCTTGCTACTTAACATGGGGAGACTCTGTGCTCTTATATCACTTGACTTATCAAAGGCTTTTAATTATATTTGTCATACGACCATGATCAATAAACTTAGAGACCACTTTCAAGTAACCGTGTTACTTGTGAAAGTTTCCAGCAAAATGTGAATGATTTCCTGTTTTGCGTATTGCGGTGGACTTGTGATAGCTCTCTTAAAATAAACCCAATGAAAACGAAAGGAATTATGTTTGGCGGTGTTGATAACTAGGCTCTAAATGTCAGGTTCTTCCTTAGTGATACTGAAATTGAACTTGTTTCTCGCCATAGGTGATTGGGTGTTGTTGTAGATAGTGATCTTTCTTTTCAGAATCATATTGACCTTCTATCTGGTAGAGTATGGGGTACGCTACGTAGGATCTACTCCCCCAACATGCATTTACTTACCAACATTAAGGTAAAATTAGCACATGCTCTTCTTATGCCACAAGTATTGTATTGCCTTGAAGTAATATTAGCCTCCTCTGTTGAGTTACTTAGTAGATTTCGACACATTGTTAATACGATTATGCGAATTGTATATAATTTAAGACGGTTCGATCATATATCAGCTTCGTGGGTTGTTCGTTTAGCAATTTTGCTAAATATCGATGCATTGTCTTATTTCATAGGGCGATGAAAAGTGGTTTTCCAACTCCATTATATAATAGACTTGCTTTTTTGAGGTCTTCTAAAAATCCGCAAATGTTTATCCCGAGGATTTTTAGGGTATCCTTTGCGAGGTCATACCGAGTAAGAATTGCCCGTTACTGAAATCGTTTGCAATATCAACTCCGTTTTTTTCCCATTCCAATAATGTTTTTAGGCTCAAACTATTGGAATATTTCTCAAATTTGTCTGACTGATCTTTGAATATACGTCTGTTTCCTTTTTCCTTATTAAACCCGTATGGTCATAAATTTACTTGATAAACCCTATATATGTTCTGCTAATTTATAAATCCACATTTTGATCTAAGATGCTTTTGACAGGGACCATGTTTACCTTTTAAAAATTTTTTCTCCTGTGGATTAGAGTTCTTATAATTATCGGGGTTGGGGGGCCAAACCAAACCAAATTACTATGCTCTGTAAATAACCTCAGGATTTTTGTTACTATGTAATACTTTATGTATATGGCCTTGTAGGCTTTGTATTGCATTAATGAACAAATAAATAAATATTCAATCTGAACAAAGAAGACCCCCGCCGGAAATCCAAAGAAATTTTCATGTAGAAACTCAGCAGGACAAACAAGCTTACGAGCAGCAAATGACTAATTACGAAAACCAGGAGAAACTTCCGATAAACCAAATTCTCCAAATCAATTAGAGGCTAACGATTTTATCGATATCCATTTTTTAGATTAACCAACTCGTCCTTGCCTTATATTGAGTGCAGGACAAACACCGGACAAATTGTAAATTTCCTATTGGACACCGGATCCAATAAAAATTATATTCAGCCAATTCTAGTGCAAAACCCCATACTAAACCAAGAACCATTTTTGGCCAGTTCAGTAGGCGGACATACCAAACTAAACCTCACACCTTTATAAACTTATTCGATAAATATTCTAACAAAATAAAGTTCTTTTTATAGCCAACACTCAAATCCTTTCATGGTATTTTGGGAAACGATAGCCTTAAAGAGCTGTCGGCAGTAATTCATTCAGCTGAAAATTATATAATAATAAATGGCAAATTAAAAATAAAACAAAAAATTTCACAATGTGTGAACACTATCGACATTAGAACGGACCACTTGACAGAGGAACAGAAAAGCAATTTACAAGAAATAATTTCAAGACACAGACTACAGACTAGCGAACCAAACGAAAGTTTGACGTATACCTCGGCTGTCGTAGCCGAGATCCACACAAAAACTGATGAAACTGTTCTCGATACTACCCTTACCCTATACATTTAAAAGAAGATGTAAAAAGCAAATACGAGAACTCTTACATCAGGGAATAATTCGACCTTCCAAATCGCCTTATAACTCTCCAATTTGGATCGTTTCAGAAAAACAGGACGCATCAGGTCAAAGAAAGTTTAGAATGGTAATAGACTACAGAAAATTAAATGAACAACAGTACTTGACAGATACCCAATTCCGGAAACAAATGATGTTCTCACGCAACTAGGAAAAAGTAGATTCTTTTCGGTTCTTGATCTAAAAAGTGGGTTCCACCAAATACCACTCAAAGAAAAAGATAGGCAGAAAACGGCGTTTTCAGTGAATAACGGCAAGTACGATTTCACAAGACTTCCGTTTGGCTTAAGAAACGCACCGTTTATATTTCAGCGTACTTCAGACGATATTCTGAGAGAACATATTGGAAAGATATGTTTTGTCTACATGGACGACATAATTATATTTGCGAAAAATGAAATGGAACACCATAAAAATATAGATACCATATTTAAAACCTTAAAACGCGCAAATATGAAAGTCCAACTGGACAAATGCGAATTTTTGACGACAGAAGTGGAATATCTGGGCTTCATAATTTCGGACAAAGCCATAACAACTAACAAACAAAAAAAGTAGAAGCAATACAAGAAATTTCCTTTACGGATCCGCCAAGTGAAAAATTCTTACTGACCATTTGCCATTGACATATGCCTTGAGTAATAAAAACTCTAATTTGAAGCTCAAACTATGGAAAACATTCCTCGAAGATTTTATTTATGAACGGCAATACAAACCAGGCAGCACTAATATCGTCGCTGATGCATTATCCAGACCTCCAAAAGAAATAGTTCAATCAACACATTGACCTCTACCATACACAGTGATGAAAGTTCATCCGAAAACCTAATACAAAACACCGACGTCCCCATTAACGCCTTTAAAGACCATATATTTATCTCAAATCAAGAAAGCCAACCACTTTACAATTTTGATATTATTTTTCCCACTTATCATGGGCACAGAATTAATGACCCCGATATATCAACAGAATCCCTTACCCAACTATTAAAAAAATATCTAAACCCTTCACCGACCAACTGCATTAACGCATCGGACGAAATCTTAGGAAAATTGCAGGAGATTTACAGAGATAACTTCACCCAATACAGAGTTAAGTACTCTAGAACCATAGTAACTGACTTACGAAATGAAGAGGATCAAGAAACTGAGATACTTAAGGAACATAACCGCGCTCATAGAAATAGTGTAGAAAATAAATCACAACTCTTAACAAAATTTTATTTTCCCAACATGCATTCAGAAATAAAAAGATTAATCAATCCTTTTAAGGTATGTAAAGAAAAGAAGTATGAGAGACATCCGAACAGAATTGCTATTCAGGAAACACCTATCCCAAAATTTCCTGGACAAATCGTACATATAGATATTTTTATGACAGGAAAAACAGCAATATTAACCGCTATAGATAAGTTCTCGAAATTTGCGCAGGCCAGAATATTAAAATCCCGATCTGTTGAAGATGTAAAGGAACCTCTTAGGGAAATGTTGCTCTCTCTAGGTATACCGGAAGTAGTCGTTATGGATAATGAAAAAATCATTTAATTCAACAGCTATTATATTCATGCTAGAAAATCAATACAAGATAGAAGTATTTAGGACACCACCTTATAGCAGAAGCGTTAATGGACAGATAGAAAGATTTCACTCCACTCTTTCGGAAATTCTACGTTGCCTAAAAGCCGAAGCTGGACACCGCACTTTTTCTGAACTACTGCACAGCGCAATCTATGAATACAATAACTCTATACATTCTACTATAAAAAGGAAACCCATAGGTACATTCTTCTTAGGAAGAGTTACCACTGATCCCCAGGAAATAGAAAAAACTAAACAAGAAATCATCAGGAAGCTATAGAAAAAACAATTAGAGGACAGAACTTACCATAATAAGGCAAAGACCGAACCTAAAGCTTACGAAGCAGGACAAATCATTTTCGTGAAAGAGAATAAAAGACTAGGGACAAAACTTAACAAGACTCTTAGAAAATAAATAGTTAAGGAAAACAGGAATACCACAGTAGTAGTTGATTCAGGAGAATAGGAAATTAAATCATTAACAGGGTACTCCTTATTGCCGTCTCGGCCGACATAAAAATAATGGACTATACGAACTCTCAAATATTAACCATGACAACTGGACCTGCAAAGCTACAAACTGGGACTTTCAAACTTATTCACATAATTGACGTAAATGAATATCAGGAATTAAGTGCTAAACTGCGGGAAACATTCCAAAACGTTAACAGATCACACTTTCTCTATCCTTTTTTAAATCACCAGATAATTGAACTTCAAGAATACTTAGACAGATTAAAACCAACATCTAAAAGATCTTTGAATTTCTTAGGCAGTGCATGGAAATGGCTTGCTGGAAGCCCAGACCACGACGACTTTAAAATCTTAGAAAAGAAAAGTAATAAAATGTTAAGAAATAATAATAAGCAAATAATTATAAATAGACTATCAATTCAGAAAATTAAAGAAATTACCAAAATAACAAATGAAATATTGAAATATACAAAATACATTAACAATAACTCTGCAAAAGAACATGAAATAACAGTTTTAAAATATAAATTAGATATGATTAAGGAAGAAATAATTAACATTCAATATGCCATTTGTTGGGCTTAAATAGGAATAATAAATTACTTTATATTATCCTCTACAGAAATAAATATAATTGAAGATATAATTAATCAAGACTCATTCCCATTTATAAACCTAGAACAAGCATTTGAGTTTGCTAATGTAAAAATAGCATCTAATAATGATTCCTTTGTTTATATTATGAACATACTTCTGACAAATGTTAATAACTGTAATAAAATATTATTAAAACCTATCAAAAAATATGTAAACAAGATTAATTACGATAAAATATTAATATGCGATAATGTAATTTTCGGAATAAAGAATAAATTTAAGAATTATAACAATGTTACCATATGCAATAGACAGAACTTAGTAAATTTAGACAATGACACTTGCATAGCAAATCTAATCAAAAGTAAACCAGCAAATTGTAGTCTCATAAGCAATCGTAATACACCCACAATAGACGAGATTTCATCTGGAACAATCCTTTTAAATAAATTTGATGGAGCGATACATATCAACGGAGAATCTAGGAATCTTACTGGTACATTCCTGGTGCAATTCCATAATGAATCTATAACAATATTGGATCAAGTCTACCAATCCTTTGATATCATTAGAAATGGTAAAAGAGATGCAATTTAACAAAACAGAAGCTATAGAGTTACTCAGTACCCGAAATAAATTGAATTTGGGAATAAGTCTAATACTATTCGTTGCAGCCATATTTTCAACGACTCTTATAATTACTAGAATTAATACCTGTAAAAAGGAGAATAAATCATTTATAATTCCGGCGGTAGTCGATAACCCGACACAAGTTCACATGTCAATGCCTGAATTATCCCAAGCCAAAGAAAGAGATAACCACAGAATAACGAGGATCGCTCATATTCCTTATTTCTGACCGAACGAGGACGATCGGTTTTAAGTGGGGAGGTGTTAATACAAAAAATATTTAATCGCTGACACAGAAAAAGTCTCATTAGAGGTTGCTGAACTTCTTGCTAAAAACTTTTGTTTGGAAACTGCTGACAAATTTTCAGACGGTAAATAAACTTTATTGCACACGGTAACAAACACGTACCAATATTATTAATAAGCATATTTTATGAAATTAGATCTTAAGCGTGCTAATATAATTAATAAGCATATTTTATGACACAAAATTGTAATTAAACTTAAAAGTAGAAATAAGTTTCAGTCTTAATATTCTTTTAGTGGTGAACGGAAATAAATAAAGTATATTTTTTTAAGCAATTAAATTAAAATTATATTAATTTATATTCTTATCAGTTGTTTTGTTTTAACGCATAAAAAATGTTTATGCAACGGATGTGCTTTTAAAACATGTTGTCAGTTTTTTTAATACTAAATATTGAAATATATAAATTCATACCCTAGATTTTAATTGAATATCATTAATATGTTATAAGATATTTTATCTCTACTCCTCTAGATATGTATCTTTCCATCTATAATTTTTGGTATAAATAGCGGTGTAGATAATGAAATTCATCATTCTCATTATAAAATTTGTTAAATAAATATCTATTTTTCAAAAATAAAACAAATACAAAATGCAGAATACTTTAGAAATACTTAATGGATTGGGAGAAAAAAAATATCAAAAAACAATTTTATCTCTAAAAGATTTTTCTTTTAATGAATCAATGAAAATAGTAAGATGTGTTAAAAAGCTAGCACTATATAGAGTAAGAGTTGGGATGGAGTTGGCAAATCAAATTGTATTTTTACCTGAAGAAATCATCAACGATATTTCGCTGAGAGATTATATAAGAAAAGTTCCAGATGGATTCTATTATAAGCTTGTTTTTGAAATGAAACAAAAAAATGTTTAAAAAAAATTTTAATAAAATAATATAAAAGATATATAATATTTATTAAAATTATTAGTTGTATTATAACAATGAATCAAAAGAGATTTATAGTAATAGATGTACAAGGATCTTACATTGATAATAAATTATTTGGAAAAGAAATTAGCGTTTCTGGAGTTGATTCAAAAATCAAGACGTTTGTCATCCAACCTCCTTTTGAATATTCAGAACTATCATGTAAGAAAAAGATTACAAATAAATGGTTATATAATCAAAACTCTATATTAGACGAATTTAGAGGGTATATAACAACAACACTGAAAGATGATGGAAATACTAATATTTACGTTAAAGGACTTAAAAAAGCTAAATGGCTAAAACAACAGATTTCGAAAGAAGAAATATGTATATTTAATTTATATGAATATAATTGTCCAAATATAAGAACTTTATATAAAAATAATGAAAATATAAATATCTGTAATTATCATCATAAAAACAATTCATATCAAATGTGTGCTGAAAAAACTGTAATTGTATTGAGAAATTTTATTAATTTGTATATATGTATGTAAATAAAGAACGAAATTTCCGATACTCACGTAATTTGTGTTTACCACCAAAAATTTTGATAAAGCACACATATTCTGACGCAATATTTACGGACCGGACATAATAAATTATAGAAATTGTTTTAATATGAATGTATTAAAATTGATAAGCATAGTGGTGAAAAGAAATCAAGTTCAAATTTCTAATTTATATACACGATTTATATAATCAGTTGTTTTTTAATTTTTTTAGTTGTGGTAAAAATCAAGTTCAAATTAGAAGCACGCGCAATTCATAGAATCAGTTTTTTTAATTTTTTAGTTTAATACTATTTACGTACTCAACCTAAAAACCTTTGCTGTGATTATCTAAAAATAATATTCCCAATAAAAACCACATTTTTGAGAAATTAATATAAGCATATTTCAAATTATATTTATTAAATAAAAATTTCGAACATAAATGACCACAATTAATTGTATAAAATTTTTGTTTTTGTATAATTGTATTGAATGGGTGGCTTTAAGTAATTGGTAATTTCAAGTGGTGGCTGCAGGTTTCCAAAACTATCAAAATATTTCTTGTTATTATGCTTTTTATAATGTGCTTCCCAATGAGTTCCAGGACCATTTAAATTATCCAAATTAATAATACCACATTCCTCTGCTAATGGCTTTTTAGGTAAACCATCCCGCATAAAAACAGCTCTGAAATATTTTTTGTTGACTGCAATATTTATATAAATCCAAGTCCGTTAGTGGTAGATTAGGTAGATTATTTAAGACTTTTTTGGAGCTGGGTTGTAATAAAGACCGTATCCAGATTTGTATGGTTTAAGATATAAACCTTTTCCCATGGCAATTGATTCCATACATCTATTGTGACGAGTAGATTTAGCTAGTTGCTCCTTTCCATTTTTAATACTATTAACAGCTTTAGCAATAGCTGATCCGCCAG
This sequence comes from Linnaemya vulpina, assembly GCA_963675445.1. Lineage (NCBI taxonomy): Eukaryota > Metazoa > Arthropoda > Insecta > Diptera > Tachinidae > Linnaemya > Linnaemya vulpina. The sequence continues at coordinate 1,580,607 of OY776281.1, read as the reverse complement.
TAGCCACACCTCCAAGTGCGGATAGTGCTATAAAAATTGGAATTAAAGGAAGAAATCCACCAATTTTAGGTATAGGTATAACTCTCGGTATACTGATATTAGCTCTCTTTTTTCTTTCAAAATTTAAATCAACAGCTTTTTTGAAATTTTAACAGCATCATTTATATTAACAGGATTCTCATTTTTTAAAACTTTCATTTTTTACAGTAGATGAAAACAGTTTTCGATTTCATACTTTTTTCTTTTGTTTTTTCAATTTACAAGATTTATTTCTCGTCATACCTAGTCCAAATTTTACTTCAGCTTTCATTGCATTCGTTACAAGCCAAACGTTTGCTCGTTCTTTTAAATCGCTATCCTTAGATTTTACTCGTTCTCAAGCCTTTTCAACTAGTATTTGATCAGCTTGATGTCTTTTATTAATATTATTTGATTGTGAGTATGCAACATCATGTTCTTTGCAAGCCGCATCCAATATATTTATCCCTCTATCTCTTCTTTTCAATCGTTTCTCAAGCTTTGTACCAGGACCGCAAAACTGATATCCAAGTAAATGTAGCTCTACTGGTAATTTATTTATTAAGTTGTTAACGAAACCTCTTCCAGTTTTATACTGATCTCGTTTATAGCTTTTACTATAATTTATAACCATTTTTATTAAAGTTGTGTCTGATTTAAACTGTTAATTAAAAATTATTCAATTTTCTTATATAAGGGTTAATTTATATCATTAACATTTTAGTTATAAATCAATCAATATGCGGTTAATTAAACAAGCAAAACAAATTGTTTTAAGAAACGCAGATGAAACGCAAGAAAATAAACAAAAGATTGTACATAGTACATTTTTACCAAATTCAATACGAGCACTAATTGCAGGACTTTCAAATTGTGGAAAAACTAATGTGATGATTAGTTTAATAGAAAGCCCTAATGGTCTTGTCTTTAAAAATATTTACATTTATTCTAAATCATTATATCAACCAAAGTATATTTATCTAAAGACATTAATTAATCCAATAAAAGAGATAAATCTGTTTACATTTTCCGAAAATGAAAAAGTTCTAAATCCGACTGAAGCAAAACCACATTCTATAATTATATTCGATGATGTCATTTGTGAAAAACAGAATGCTATAAGAGATTACTTTTGTATGGGGAGATACAAGCATATTGATTGTTTTTATCTATGTCAAACATATACAAAAATTGCTAAACATCTAATACGTGACAATGCAAATATGATTATAATATTTAAACAAGATAAAATGAACTTAAAGCATATATACAATGATCATGTTATTGGTGATATATCGTTTAAGGAGTTTACAAAGATTTGTGGGGAGTGTTGGAGAGATAAATATGGATATGGGAAGATATATAAAAGGTTTTAACGAATTCATACAGGTATAAACAGATTGGAACCAGATTCAGTGCATATATAAAGCAGATCGTAATCAGATATAAAGCAGATCGTAAACAGATACAAACCAGACCATAACCATACATAAGCCAGATACAAATTAGATATAGGCCAGATACAGATCGGATATAAAGCAGGTTGAAACCAGATACATAACAGATCGTCATCAGATACATAACAGATTAAAATGAATAATAAGTTGTTAAAAGATATTGCTCAAACAAGAAAAATATTAAAGGAAAAATTAAAAAAAATTAAATTAAATGAAGTAGATAAAAATAATTTATTAGAAGATTCATTTAAACCCATAACTAAACCTTTGAATATGATAAGTGAAAAAATTGCTGATTATCAATAAAAAATTTTGTTGAAAGATGAGATGAAATCTAAAAAAAACTTCTAAACGCAAGTTAAAAGACGAAAAAAAAAATGATGATGACGATGATCGGTCAGATAATTATCAATCAGAATATAATAAACCTAATGAAGATAAAATAAATACAACGCTTACACCACTATCAGATGATAATAGTTTCGATGAAAGTTCTGATAATTATGATGATGCTGAAGACTATAATCGAGTTATTGAAAATGATAATAATAATAAAACAAAACTACAATCGAAAAAAATGCTAAATTGCTTCTAAATAATAATCTAATAGCTAAAGTTTATGGCTTCAACATAGACGAAAGAGGAAATTGGCAATATCCAAATAACGAACTAAAATTAAATGATGACAACTATTTTCAATTGGGAAGTACAAAGTGGAATATGACACCAAGATTATTTCAACTATTATTTCATTCAAAACCTTTACATTACACTGAAAAAGATTTAGAGAATTATAGAGAAATCTTAATGACTACAAATGTATATAAACGTAATTTTCAAGCTGAAGATCAAATAAAAGCTTCAAACTCATATAAATATCAACATGTAATTAAACCGTTAATCAATACGATATTAACAAAGGGCAGTGGATTCTTGTTAAGATCGGTTGTCAATAGTAAACCCAACTATATATATTGGGATAATCCAAATGAATTAGTTAACAGACTACGTTTACTTCTTTCATCAGAGGGTGCTGGTTATAATAATCACAAAAATGAATAATAGGATTTACTTGAGATCGGGAATTATGAAACAAAGAACAACGGATATCGATATCTGCTAACTGTAATAGATACATTTTTGAAGAAAGCATGGGCTGTAGCGGTAAAAAACAAAACTGCCTTAAATGTAACGGATGCTATGAAAAGTATTTTTAATAATAGTAATCGTCATCCCAAAAACTTACAAACAGTAATGGCAAAGAATTCTATTATAATCAATTTCAACTATTAATGGAAACATATTCAATTAAACATTATTCAACATATAGTGTTTTCAAAACATCAATAGTAGAACGATTTAATAGAACATTAAAAACAATGATGTGGAAAGAGTTTAGCTATCAAGGATCGTATAAATGGATAAATATATATAAAGAACTCGTTGATAAATATAATAATACATTTCATAGAACAATAAAATTGACAGCTAATGAAGTGAATTCATCTAATGAGAAATCTCTTTTAGGTACGGTCTACACTAATTTAAAAATTTTTAAAAAACGAAAGCTTAGAGTTGGTGATGATGTTCGAATAAGTAAATATAAACATGTATTTGAAAAAGATTATACACCAAATTGGACTACAGACAAAGTTAAAACTATAAGAAACACAAATCCTAAAACATATATTTTAGAAGACTATCAAAAGAGAAAAGGAAGCATGATCTATGTTAAATGGTTAGGCTTTTCATCAAAACACAGTCCTTGGATTAAGGCTAACGATATATTACTATAAAAGAAATAGTATTAATTTAAAACTGTTTTATTCATTCATCGAACGTCAACATGTCGTTAACATTAACGTTAAACGGACATTCCTCATTACTTGTGGCAAACTATTGTGTTGGATAAGAATTATGTTTGTGGATTAATAAGCTTTGCTACCTATAACACAATATCAAATGTTGATGTTGAAAACAATTTATTTCATATTGGTGATTATATAATAGAGATTCCTGTGGGATCTTATGAGTTTTCTGATATAGTTGATTTAATTAAAGATAAATATCATGATTTGACTAATGTAGGTAATCTTTATAATAATGAAAACTTTAATGCGTTTGTAACATCTATAAAATGTACAGTAGACCCTATCTATTTCAATAAAGAACGATAAATTGGATCTGTGCTTGGTTTTAGTAAGAGAGTATTACGACAACAAGTAGAACATTTTTCAGATAAAACAATTGATATAACAAATTGTAAGTATGTGTTGTGAGGGGTGTTTAATGTTTTTATCCTATAGGATTCTTAAATTATTAAAGAGCCTTAGAATCGATAGTCGGCTCTATATGATGGCAAAGTCAATTGCCGAACTGAGAAATAAAATGCTTCTGTTTTAGAGTCAAGATTATTTCTAAATTTTATTAATAAAACCTTCAGCTTATATACTATTCTTATTCTATATATATTACAATAACAATTCTTCTTGTTTCATAAATGTAACCTAATTTTTATTTTTGTGTTTATGTCAGTTTGTTTTCTTTATAGTTTTTTTTGTTTGCTCTAATTTTTGTATTTCCGTGTGGTGTCATATTTATGATTATATTATGAATGTGCTACAATGTGTATGAATGTACTACAATGTGTATGATTACATTATGAATGTACTACACCCCTACCGTTTAAAGAAAAAAATTTTTTATTTGGTAAAAAAAAAATTTTTTTTTGTCTTAAGTATTAAATTACAGTAGTGGTATATAAAATTTAATTACAAAAAATTCTTCTTTGACAATATAAAATTACATAATTAAAATAATTTTATTCTATTCTTGTGTACGGTCAGTGACTTGTTATTTTTCAAAATTGTGATATTTACATTTTCTGTGTTTATTACTTCAAAAGGACCGATATACTGATTTTCGCTCTTCTTGGCGTTTTCTTTTTTTAAAAATACCTTATCTCCTATTTTTACATTAATATTATTTGTATTCTTATCTTTAATATATTTTTGTTTTATTTTGCCTTCTAATAAGTTTTTATTTGCCATATTATTTTCATGTTTTAATTTAATTTTTAGTTCTGTTAAATAATCTTCATAATTGTAAAATATTTCATTTGACACTGCATCATTTGGCATAGTCGCTAATCTTCCATATACCAATTCAAATGGAGAAAAACCTGTGGCTGAGTGTGGCGTTGTGTTATACGCGAATGTATAGTATGGAATCCATTCATTCCAATTGTATTCTTCCGTGAAGGAACGCATGTATTCATTTAATACTCTATGATTTCTCTCAATGGCACCTAGAGTCTCAAGGTGATATGCTGTTGACGTCACATGGTTAATTTTCATAAATGTACATATTCTCTCAAATAACTCGTTTACGAATTCAGTTCCTCTGTCCGTTTCAATTGTATTGAAACATCCATATTTTAATATAAACCTTTCTGCCAATACCTTCCCTATCTCTGATGCTTCTTTAGTTTCCATTGGGAATGCTTCAATGTATTTCGTTAGTTCACATTGCGCTGTTAATATATATCTATACCCGTTTGACACTCTTAATGGACCTACTGTGTCTAATTGTATACTCTGAAATGGTTTTGTAGGTGTATTAGTAATCTGAATTGGTGCCCTCGTATGTTTAATAATTTTGTTCTTTTTACAACTTTCGCAATGACTGATAAAATCCTTAACCATTTTGTACATGTTTTTCCATATGTACTTTTGTCTTATCCTAATGACAGTTCTACGTACTCCCGCATGTCCGCCATGTGGGGTTTCATGATAATCTTTTATAATTTCCTCTTGCCTTACCTTTTCCAGTATTTTATCTGGTTGTTTAAACAATATAATTTCTATAGGTCTCTGCCTATTTTTATTTTTATTTTGCATGCTATTATATATTCTAATTAATTCCTTTTCATTCACATATTCAAATATTCTATCATCCTTCGCTAGCGTTACTGTAAAATTTTGATTATCCCGTAAAATCTTAGTCAACTTCTGCAAGACTGAACCTAAATTCGAGTATGCATTTTCATTGCCAGATATTATTACGCGATTTTTCAAAACTTCAATTTTTGGCATGCTTCTTTTCGTTTTATCTATAACGAATTTTAATCTTGGGTATCCTTTCACTTGTGAAAACGAGATACCATTCCACATATAAATTTTCTCTTCCTTACACTTTTCTTCTTTCTCAGTTTCATTACTGTCTGGATTAAGGCTGGTTATACGATCGTCCTTTGGCTTTTTTTTAATTCCTCAGTCATTTTCCTAGTCATTATATTTATAGATCTTGGCATCATCTCCTTCAAATCATTGGAATCTATTTTAATTCTTGACAATGCATCGGCATTAGTGTTTATCTTTCCCTGCTTGTATATGATCTCGAAATCGTAATCCATGAGATCCAATCTTATTCTTGTTAGTCTTGATGAAGGGTTCTTATGTGTAAATAAAGATACTAGTGGTCTGTGGTCAGTAACCACCTTAAATTTTCTGCCCTACAGGTATGGTCGGAAATGGATAATTCCCCAATGAATGGCTAACAATTCTTTTTCTATAACGGGTTTATTAATTTCATATTTATTAAGAGAACGGCTTGCGTATGAGATTGGCAAATCATTATTTATTTCACCCTGTGAAAGTATTGCTCCTAATGCGTAATCTGATGCGTCAGTAGTGAGTATAAATTCCTTCTCAAAATCTGGGTATTGTAATATTGGTGGATTTGAAACTATGGACCTCAACATATCAAAAGATTTCTGACAATTTTCTGACCAAACAAATTTCTGGTTTTTCCTTAATAGCTCATTGAGTGGCCTGGCTATCTGGGCAAAGTCCTTTACAAAACGTCTATAATAATTGCAGAAAGCTACGAATCGTCTTGTGTCATCTGCATTTTGCGGAACAGGGTATGTCCGAAGTGCTACACTTTTATTCGGGTCTGTCATTATTCCCTTATCTGTAATAAGATGTCCCAAATATACTACTTCTGGTTTCAAGAAATTACATTTATTCGGATTCAATTTAAGATTATGGTTTCTTAACCTCTGAAATACCTTTGTCAAATTATCATTGTGGTGTTGCAATGAACATCCAAAAACAATTATATCGTTCACATATATAAATGCATGGGAGTCTAATCCCGTTAATGCTATTGTCAACATTCTTTGGAAACTATTTGATGATATTTTGAGACCAAATGGTAGTCTCTTAAATTGATAGTGTCCATTACTTGTAGAAAATGCTGTAAGTGGTCTTGACGTCGGTTCTAGTTCTATCTGATGGAATGAACTTGCCATATCCTGCGTCGAAAAATATTTCGCCCTTCCTATTCTGTCCAATACGTCATCCATCTGAGGTAACGGGAATTTATCATATACTAATTTTTTGTTCAACTGGCGATAGTCAACAACCAGTCTCCATTTCTTTTCATCGCCGTCGCTTTTCTTCGGAACCAAAAGCAACGCGGAATTGTAAGGGCTAACGGATGGTTCGACTAAATCTTCCTCTATTAACTTATGGACCTGTGTTTTGATTTCTTCCTGTTGTGATTGTGGTAGTCTATAATTTCTAGTATAAACAGGTGTATCGTCCACAGTCTGTAGTCTTTGCTTATAAAAATTGTTCGCTGTCAAATGATCTCCTTCCAAATAAAAAATTTCCTGGAATTCTCTACATATTTTTTCTACAGTCTCCCTTGCCGTGGCATCTATCGCATCTATATTCAGCAATTTTCTCAATTTCTCCCATCGAGCTTGTTGTCCGTCATACATACTCCTTCTCGAGCCATATTTCCTCTGGTGAAGAATGTTGTAGTCTGATAAAGGCTTTATCTGCAAATCTAATTGCGATATCACAACTTCCTTGTCCGAAGCAGTTAAGATTCTAACGTGTTTTGTTCCGTGTTTTGGAATTATTGTGTTACCAATCTGCCTAGCACACACAACACTGTCTTCCTTAATCTTCAAATTTACTGCCTGTATTATCTCTGTTCTAGGTGGTATCGCGAACCTACTGATGTCTGCTCTCAGTGGCAAAACGTATTCAGTTTCACCCACAACGATTGTTAATGTGTATGTCTCATAATCTATCTTCGCAAAATATTTAATAAAAAAATCTCTACCCAATATACCGTCTGTTGCTATCGGGAACTCTGTATTTACCACCTGATATTCGTGGCTTATCATATCCTCCGGAAACATCAGTTTCAAATCCGAAGTAGCCATTGTTGATATCGTCTTGTTTTCAATACCCTTAAGTCTGCACGCATTATGTTCTTTAATTATCTTGCTTCCTATGAAGCCTTCTTTACAAATGGATATATCTGCACCCGTATCTATCAAAAATTTTATAAATTGTCCCTCATCAGTTTTAAGTGTAACGAAATGTGGTGCGTCCATGTATGAATTGTAAGTTTTTAATGCATATTCTCTTAAAAGTCTTGCTTCCCCTACATCTCTGTTTAAATTTACTCTTGAAGATTGCAGGGGTCCGCCTCGTTTCCCTGCTCTTGAGCAACATAAATTCTTCTCTGATTCCTATTTCTGTAATTACTACCTTTCTGTCCATTATTGCCGTAATTATTATTTCTTGGGTGGCCGGCGCCATGGAAATTGCCTCTTCTTGAGTTGTTAAAATTTCCATAATGATTCTTAGGGCTTTCATTATTATTACCTCTGTTACTGTAAACATTGACGTTATTATTATGAAAGTTTCTGTTATGAGAAAATCTCTTGTTTCTATTGAATTGCATAATTGAATGTGATGGTGTAACCACCTCTGAAGCTATCTGAATTGCTTCATTTAAGCTCTTGGGTCTAGCTGCCAAGACAGTAGCTCTATGTGGTTCATTCAAACCATTTTTAAACGTACTAAGTGCTACCTGATCATTCATTTTAATGATTGTTTCCCTACTTTGGGAACCCAGTTCTGTAATTTGTAGCTCATTCAGGCAAGCTATGAGTGATTCTATTTTATTACCGAACTGCGTTACTGAATTATTTCCTTGTGTTTGTTTTGCTAAATCAGTATGTACCGAAGATAGTGTCTTTCTTGGTGAGAATACCTTCCTAAGTGTGGCTTTGAATGTTTCGAGAGAATTCGGTGTTTCTTCTGAAATCAATTTGTTTCTTACTTTATCTGTTAACTTAGTTGCCAGTACAAACTTAACTAGCTTACTAACCTCTTCATTATTTTTAAGTGTATCAGCATAGAAATCTATTATACCTATGAAATTACTCATTTGTCTTAGGTCACCATTGAATTCTGGTATTATTTTGGACGCGTCAAGTATGCCAAACGATGCCATTTCTCTAATGTCTTTTGTTTTTAAATATTTTAAAATTTTTTCTTCAATTTCATTAATGTCCTTTATAGGATAACCTTCATTCTTTAATGCAATAGATTTTAACTCCTCAACTGTGCTTAAAGTATTTACTATATAATTTTCTGTATAGTTTCTGTTAGGACTTTTCTTTAAATTCTTATATATACTTATCAATCTATCCATTTATTATACATTTTCTATACTGTTAGTAAATTTGATTGCTTTCTTTCTCATATATTCTTTATAATATTCATGTATTTTTCCTAGTACCAAAAATGTCAAAAGTATCAATATTATTTGTTGCAAATGATCCTGAGTCACTGTAAGTACGCCCCTATTGTGTTCATTTACAATGATGGCCTCCTTTGAAAACCATCCACCCATATTTGGATTATTATTATTATTCTATTCTTTATATCATATATTTTATTACTACATATATATTTATATATTTTTTTTTATACATGTGTTACATTAATTCAAAAATTTTCATTACGTATTTCTTATTGTACGGATCTCTTTTAAAAGCTTGGTTTTCTCAGCTTTGTTGCCGGTCAGATGAAACTTCCTGTATGTTTCGGCAATTAGTTTTCGCTTCTTCACCGCCTTACCGCCTCTTTTCTTTCTTTTTTCTTCTTCCTTCTTGGGAATTTCGGGACTATGTACTTGTGCCTTGGATTTCTGTAGGCATTTAAGATATTCCTGGATGGGTATCTTCTTTTTTTTGCTGGGACTGTATTCGGGGATTTCTAAAACGGGAACCACAGGCTGAGGCACGTATTCCAACAACTGCTCCCACTTTTTGAAAAGCCGATCGATTTCGTCTTTTGTGGTTTCTGTCTTATCCATGCAAACAAATTTTGTTTTTCTCAAACAGGATTTAAAGTATTTGGCAGGACATCTAGCTAATTTATTTTGTTTTAAAGGATAACTAGCTAATTTATTCAGTTTGGCAGGATCGCCATGTAAGTATGTGTTGTGAGGGGTGTTTAATGTTTTTATCCTATAGGATTCTTAAATTATTAAAGAGCCTTAGAATCGATAGTCGGCTCTATATGATGGCAAAGTCAATTGCCGAACTGAGAAATAAAATGCTTCTGTTTTAGAGTCAAGATTATTTCTAAATTTTATTAATAAAACCTTCAGCTTATATACTATTCTTATTCTATATATATTACAATAACAATTCTTATTTCTATTTCTTATTTCAATATCAATCGCAATATCATATTGATTACTACTAACTCAATTTGCTTATTTTGCACAATTGCAAATTCGGTCAGTGAGCTTGTTTCATAAATGTAACCTAATTTTTATTTTTGTGTTTATGTCAGTTTGTTTTCTTTATAGTTTTTTTTGTTTGCTCTAATTTTTGTATTTCCGTGTGGTGTCATATTTATGATTATATTATGAATGTGCTACAATGTGTATGAATGTACTACAATGTGTATGATTACATTATGAATGTACTACAAAATATTAATACAGTAATCATTAAATATTAGGCTAATAAATTTCATATTATAATAGTACAATGACAGTATGTCAAATAGTTAATTTATTAACAATTAAATTGAGATTTTGTTTTTCATTTTGCCTTATAAATACTTTTTTTGTTATCCAAAGGATTTCTAATTGTATAAAGGTGTAGAAAAATAAAATAGAGTCATATCGAATAAAAGTTGTTTGTTGGGTTTTGGTTTGTATAAATTTCATAGCCTATTACACTAATTATAATGTGATTTTTTGAAATCATTTGTGAATTTTTTTGGTTAATTTATTAATAGAATTCTCAGATGGTTTATAAAAGTTTTTTAATAAGTTGAGAAGTTTGAAACTTTTCAAAACTGTTGTTGAAGTCCACTGACGATTTGGTAAAAAGCGCAAATGAAATGCATATAGACATTGCTTAACCACCCAACAAATAAATTTCTTATTATAACAAGATATTAAGAAAGAATCACCGATTTTGACTAAAAATAATCAATATGGCAATACTGGCAGCCATTTTGTATTGGAAAATTGGTCCAAAAAAGACATAAACATACTACTCAGATCGCTACAATATGTTTTACTTATTCCTTACAACAATTTTAGGAATAATTTCCGATGTATAAGATGCTATTTATAAAGTCTTAAGGCCGGGCTGGTAAAGAAGTTTTAATTTGCACTGTTACGTGATATTTAATTAATAAATTTTAGATACCATCAAAAAAAGAAGAACGGTAGGCTGTTGCGGAAGAACTTCTGCAGGTATGAAATTTTCCCATAGTATCGGCGCCTTGGATGGGAAACATATTGCGATGACCGCTCCATCTCATTTCGAAAGCGCCTATTTCAATTACAAATATAGATACGTGGAATAAATTTTTTAATATAGTTCGTTGAATTGTTGTTTTGCATGAATATATAACATTGTGCACATGGGCATTGCCGATGCAACATATATCTGATGGTGGAGTTTTCAAGAAAAGTTCCTTCAGTAAAGCTCTCAAAAGCGAGAAATTTAATTTTCCATCAATTCGACTCATTCTAAGAATGGCTGGTAAAGCTGACGAAACAGGTCTCATTTATGCTAAACAAAACAGCAGAATAATAAACAGAATGTAATTATGGAATGCTTTAATCGTTAAGTTTTAAATAACTTTAACTATAACTTAAATGCGTAATTTTATTCTTCTTTAGGTTCTGAAGGATTGATCGAGATATCATTTTATCTCTACATATGTTCTTATCGCATTTTTTTATAAGATCGTTCGTTATTTTAAAGCTTTCCCAACCTTTTCAAACCATTCCCAATATAAACTAACATCAATATATTTCGAATTTTCGTTATTATGAGATTCATACTTTTTTTACTTCCGCGTTGCTAAATGGCAAAACCAGGAACTTCAATACAAAAGTAGCTAATTCACTGAAGGATTTTCATTTAGGACATTCTTATATTTATATACATATATCCAAAAGTCAACTGTTAAATTCTTATTTAACCATTCATACGAATTTAGCTTCTGCCGCTGTAGAAATTTCTGTAACAACGAAAACTCATAAAAAACTCATCTCATGTTTACATTCAAACACAATATAAAAAAAATAGGACCCATTATGATGTACTCTTTGGCAGTTGTAGTAAGTTAACATATTTTCTGACACATGAACAATGTGATACCAGATTTTAATTTCCATTCACTCTATTGCCGGGGTTACAGATTTAAATGTGTAATCAAAAAAAAATTGTGGTAGATTTTGAAATTAAGATTATTTTGAAAAAATAAATATTTAATGAGTAAAATAAATGATGATAAATAATGAATAAAATAAAGAATGCTAAAAAATATTAAATATATAACTTAAAAATTAAAAAAAAAACTAACTCAAAATAGAAAATTCACAGCTAAGATTAAAAAACAAAAAAACGCGAATATTCATAGGCTAATTGTTCGAACTTAATTTAAATCTCAGAAAGACATGATGATAAATATTCCCAGGCACAAAGGAAAGTCAACATCAGTTTTATTCAACTTACACAGCAGAGCAGAACAGCTGTTTTCGAAAGTCGCAACACTTTCATCATCAGTGCTCATGTGTACATTGTGTTTGTCACCACTTTTTA